>SJXQ01011802.1:0-17781 GCA_006408695.1 Aepyceros melampus | reverse complement strand
AGTGAAATAGCATGCACACATGCACTATGTTGGTAATTTGACTGTCCCTAGTTTACAGAGGAGAAAACTGAGGCACACAGTCAAGAAATGTGCTCAGAATCACTCAGCTAATAAATGAGTGAGCTGTCTTTAGTTCTGTTTATCACACCAGTTTATAGATGCACCAGTTCAGATGCCATCTTCCAAAATGCGGGTATTCTCCAGCAAATACATGTACCTGCAGTGCTGGTCCTTTCCTTGTGCTTGCACAAGGACTAGGTGACACCACCCTCTCAGAAAGCATCCATTTCTTCCTTTCACTACAGAGCTTTCATGGAGGAAGGGGACTTAGGAGCTGCAGACCTGGCTGTTCTTAATCCTGGTTCTGCCATTTGCTGGCTGTGTGGTTCTGTCCAAGTTCTTCTAAGCATCAGTTTCCTCATTTGTACTGTGTGTGTGTGCGTGCATGAACATGTGTGCTATATGTAATCCCAGTGGATTTTTCAGGCCAAATAATCTATGATTCTATAAACTTACAAAAACGAATACTCTTGAAAATCAACTTAGTAAAATTTACTTATCCATCTCAAATTGAAATGCCACGTTTTCAGATGGAAAATGGAAAAACTCTATGCCACATTGAGGGAGCTAGTTATGTCCCCTGGGGAAAGTCCCTTTAGGCAGAAGTTGGCAAATGACAGCCCATGTCTTTTTAGATTTTTAAATGGTTAAGATTTTCCAAAGAATATGAAAATTACTAGTAATATGAATGCAATGAGATTCTATGAGTGATATGGAACTCAAATTTCAGTGTCTATAAATCAAGCTTTCATGGAATCTAACCACACCAATTCATGTATGTCTTATCTATGACTGCCATCACACTACAATGGGATGGTTAGATAGTTATGACAGACACTATAGGCCCCTCAAAGCCTAAAATATTTAGTATCTGGCCCTTTATAGGACAGGTTTGCCAACCCCTGCTCTAGAATCTAAATCCTACAGGAGCCTCTGATTTTACGATTAAGGCTATTATTTAAAAGAGCCTGACATAAGTTTGTGAAAACATTTTGGCATTGTTATATAGCGATCAATGCAAAGAAATAGAGGAAAAGAACAGAATGGGAAAGATTAGAGATCTCTTCAAGAAAATCAGAGATACCATGAAAGGTAACACGGGAGATCCAGCCTGGGCCAGGTCACCTCTCCCATCCCACCTGGGTAACTCTGAGTCCTTTCCCTGTGTGTGTGGATGGGGTTTTCCTGGGGTATCTCTGCCTCAAGCAAGACCCTGCGGGTGTGGCTCAGAAGTCTGCAGGCTGGGTGTGTCCACACCCCAGGGGAGAGCAGGCTGTGTGGGATGCAGAGGGTGCAGGCAGCACCAGCTGCCCAGGAAGACCCCACGCCCTCGGGGGCATCTCCTTCGTCCAGGGTGGGTACCTGAGCAGACACATGTTTCTGCTGGCAGCAGAATTTTGAGCGGGCAGAAGCAGCTGCCATACTGGTCAGGCCCAGCTCAGTAAACTCCAGTCAGGGCTGGCTGATAGTCAGTGTCATTTCAGAGCTTGGCAGTTGATATGACCAATGAGTGGTCACCCTGTGCACCTCCTGGAGAGAAGTGTCAGATCACCAGCCCCCTGCCTGTGAGGCCCAGTGCAGGCCCCCGGTGAGCTTGCCCATGGAGGGATCAGTCCAACTGGGAATGAAGAGGAGGCGGGGAAGGCCTGCTCCACACACACCACCCAGGACACACCCCGGGACCCAGTCTCAGGCTGCCATGGAGCTCACACACCTAGCTCTGACCCTGGGCCTCAAGAACCCCTGCCACTGAGGCAGCAGGAGGACCTGCAGCCCAGCATGGCAGAATACAGAGGTGAGGAGGCTGGGGCTATGCATGTGAGTGTGTGGGGAGGGGTTGCTGAGCTATGCAGGAAGGAATCCCCCAGAGCTGGGTCTATGCCTGGAACAAAGGCTGGCCTCACACCACCCATTTTCTACACTGCAGTCACAGTGCATCCTCTGCTGAGTATTCTTTGTGATTCTCTGGAAAGCTTTCTGTCCCAGTATACACACATCAAAATGCTGGAGATGGGTAACCTTCTCTTCTCTCACAGCTCTAGCACTGGCCTCTAATTACAACCAGACTCCACTTCCAAGTCCTGTCCCTACAGCAGTGAGTGCTACAGGTGCAGGACCCAGGGATGCACTGAGGGGAGATCGAGACCTGAGACTTCCCTTCCCAAAGACACCAGGCCAGCTGGGTACTGGCCAGCACACTGGGCATATCGGACATCTCTGCCTGCAGGACCCCCAGCCACAGGCACCGATGTCCCACCCCCTCAGTGAGAACATCCACCTCCACCTGCACCTGTACCTGCTTGGGCTTTGGAAGGGGAACCTGAGTCAGGGGATGAGTCACCACCTCTACAGATAGAGCATGCCCTGTCTCCTGGCCAAGATCCAGATGCCCACGATGCCTGACCAACCCCTGCAGGGAGAACGGGCCCCCACTCTGGACAAAGACCCAGAGCCCTTTCTGGAAACACCTCGTCCAGGGGAGCAGCTGGCTCTGCAGCCTCCAACCCTGCCTGCTTCCCGTGGATAGCATCAACTCGCTCCCCACCCAGGGCAGATTGACAGCCCTTCCCCTCAGCTTATTTGCATCTGGTGTGTGTGCAGCTACCTTGTGATGTCATATTTTAATGGCTTTATGTATATTTTCTGTTAAGATTTTGTTAATAAATCCCCCTCAGGGGAGGCCAGTCTCCGTGAAAATGGTGAGGGACCTCTCAGGATTCCTCTCCAGTCGTGCCAGGTCCTAAGTCTTCGTCTGGAGCTGCAGCCGGTCACTGAGGTTTCCTCGAAAGTGCTGACATGGGTCTTGGGTACCTCTGGAGTGTCCACAGGGGAGTCAGGCCTCGTCTCGAGTGGAGACATGCATGCTGCTCTCCTCCTGAGCTGTAGCAGCACTGTCAGCCTTTCTGTTGAGTTGACACAGGCATCTGTCACTTTCCCTCGAGGTGCCAACCAGGGCTGTCACACGTGAACACTATGGGGTGAGTCCATGCTCGGTGTGATAGTCGAGGCAGTGCAGGGAAATCAGGTTTATCTGGAGTGGACTCAGACTTGTGGGGGTCTTTTGGCGTGTTGGCATGACCCCTGGAGTTCCACTCGACTGTCCTGTGGAGAGCACCTCCTCCTGAGATGTGACGGGAATGCTGGGAATCCATTCCCGATGAAGAAGGGAAAGGAATCCTCATCTCGAGCAGAGGAGGGGACAACGGGGCACCTCTTGAGTTGTGGCGGGAGCCTCGGGATTCCTCTCGAGTGGAGAAGCATATGTTGGGGAATTCTTGAATCGCAGCAAGGGAGTGAAGGACCCTTTCAAGGTCCAAGAGGGAAGGTGTGATTTTATTTCCCTCAACATGCCACAGCAGAAAAGGGCCTCAGCGTGCCTGGAAGGGAGAACCTCCTGGTGTTTCTCAAATTGCAGCAGGTGGCTATCAAATTCCCACGGGGACCTCAGGGACCTGTTCGTGTGGCCTCAGGAGAGGCCAGTCTCTGTACAAATGGCCAGGGGCCTATCGGGATACCTATCCAGTCGGTGCTGGGTCCTAGGTCCTCGTCGTGAGCTGTGGCCTGACCCTGAGGTTTCCTCAAAAGTGCTGACGTGGGTCTTGGACCCCTCTGGAGTGTTCACAGGGGAGTCAGGTCTTGTCTCAAGTGGAGAAATGCACGCCTGCTCTCCTCCTGAGCTGTAGCAGCACTGTCAGTCTTCCCAGCGAGCTGACACAGGGATCTGTGGCTTTCCATCAGGATGCCACCAGTGCTTCACACGTGCCACCATGGGGTGAGTCGATCCTCGGGGTGACAGTTGAGGCAGTGCAGGGAAATCAGGTTCATCTGGATTGGACTGAGAATTCTGGGGGTCTTGTGGACTGGTGGCATGACCCCTGGAGTTCCTCTCATCTGTCTTTTGGAGAGCACGTCCTCCTGAGATAAGAGGCGAACTCCGGCAATCCATTCTCGACAAAGCAGGGATAGGATCCCTCATCACGAGCTGAGGAGGGGACAACGGGGCTCCTTTTGAGTTGTGTCGGGACTCTCTGGGTTCCTCTCTAGTTGAGACATGTGTGTCGGGGAACTTCTTGAAACAAAACAAGGGAGTGAAGGACTCTTTTGAGGTCCAAGAGGAAAGGTGTGATTTCCCTTCACATGCCGCAATGGAAAAGGGCCTCATCGCACCTAGAAGGTAGAGCCTCCTGGTGTTTCTCGAGTTGTGGCAGATCCCTCTCGAGTTACGACGGGAACCTCAGGGACCTGAGAGACCACTCTCCATGCGAGTGGCGAGGGTCCTCTCAGGATTCCTCTTCAGGCGGTGCCGGGTCCTAAGACCTCGTCTGGAGCTGGGGCCAGACCCTGAGGTTTCCTCAAAAGTACTGACATGGGTCGTGGGTCGCTCTGGAGTGTTCAGAGTGGAGTCAGGCCTCGTTTTGAGTGGAGACATGAACACCCGCTCTCTTCCTGAGCTGTAGCAGCACTCTCAGGCTTCCTGTACAGTTGACACAGGGATTTGTGGATTTCCCTCGAGGTGCCATCAGGGCTGTCACACATGCCACCATGGGAGGAGTCGATCATCGGGGTGACAGTCGAGGCAGTGCAGGGAAATCTGGTTCATCCGGATTGGAATGAAACTTCTGGGGGTCTTTTGCCTGGTGACACGACCCCTGGAGTTCCCCTCGACCGTCCTGGTGAGAGTACCTCCTCCTGAGATGTGACGGGGACGTACTGTGGGAATCCTTTCCCAAAGAAGCAAGGAAAGGAAAATTCATCTCGAGCTGAAGAGGGGACAAGGGGCTCTACTTGAGTTTTGGAGGGACCATTAGGGTTCCTTGCGAGTAAAGATGTGTCTGTCAGGGAACGTCTTGAGTCGCAGCAAGGGAGTGAAAGAACATTTCGAGGTCCAAGAGGGAAGGTGTGATTTTCCTCGACATGCCACAGTGGAAAAAGGCCTCATCGCACCTGGAAGGGACAAACCCTGGTGTTTCTCGAGTTGTGGCAGGTCCCTCTCTAGTTACGACGGGGACCTCAGCGACCCGCTCGTGTGGCAGGAGAGGGGCCACTATCGGTGCGAATGCCAAGGGGCTTCTCGGGATTCCTCTTCGGTCAGTGGCAGATCCTAAGTCCTCGTTTGGAGCTGTGAACGGACCCAGAGGTTTCCTCGAATATGCTGACATGGGTCTGGGGTCACTCTGGAGTGCCCACAGGGGCGTCAGGCCTCGTTTCGGGTGGTGAACTGCATGCCCACTCTCCTCCTGAGCTGTAGCAGCACTGTCAAGCTTCCTGTCGAGTTGACACAGGGATCTGTGGCTTTCCCTCGTGGTGTCACCAGGGCTGTCACTCATTCCACCATGAAGTGAGTCCATCCTTGAGGTGACAGTCGAGGCAGTGCATGGAAATCAGGTGAACATGGAGTGGGCTGAGACTTCTGGGGGTCTTTTGGCCTGGTGAAATGACCCCTGGAGTTCCTCTCGACTGTCCTCTGGGCAGCACCTCCTCCAGAGATGCAACGGTAATGCCGGAAATCCGTTCCCGATGGAGCAGGGGAAGAACCCTCATCTCGAACTGAGGATGGGACAATGGGGCTCATCTTGAGCTGTGGCGGGACCCTCGGGGTTTCTCTCGATTGGAGACGCGTGTGTTGCGCAACTTCTTGAATCGCAGCAAGGGAGTGAAGTACCCTGTCGAGGTCCAAGAGGAAAGGTGTGATTTCCCTCGACATGTCGCAGCGGAAAATGGCCTCATCGCGTCTGGAAGGGAGAACCTCCTGCTGTTTCTCGAGTTGAGGCTGGTCCCTCTCGTCTTACGATGGGGACTCAGGGACCCACTTGTGTGGCATCAGGAGAGGCCAGTCTTTGTGCGAATGTCAAGGAGCCTCTCGTGATTCCTTTCCCTTTGGTGCCGGGTCCTAAGTCCTCGTCTGGAGCTGCGGCTGGACTCTGGGGTTTCCTCCAAAGTACTGACATGGCTCGTGGGTCCCTCTGGAGTGTCCACAGGGGAGTCAGGCCTCGTCTCAGGTGGAGACATGCACCCCAGCTCTCCTCCTGAGCTGTAGCAGCATTGTCAGGCTTTCCTTTGAGTTGACACAGGAATCTGTGGCTTTCGCTCGAGGTGCAACAAGGGCTGTCACACGTGCCACCGTGGGGTGAGGTGATCCTCGAGGTGACAGTCGAGGCAGTGCAGGGAAATCAGGTTCATCTGGAGTTGACTGAGACTTCTGGGGGTCTTTTGGCCTGGTGACACGATCCCTGGAGTTCCTCTCCACTGTCCTGTGGAGAGCACCTCCTCCTAAGATGCGACGGGAACACCGGGAATCCTTTTCTGACAAAGCCGGGAATCCTAACCTGAAGAAACAGGGAAAGGAACCCTCATATCGAGCTGAGGAGTGGACAACGGGGCTCCTCCTGAGTTGTGGCGGGACCCTCGGGGTTCCTCTCGAGTGGAGAAGCGTGTGTCGGGGAACTTCTTGAGTCACAGCAAGGGAGTGAAGTACCCTGTCAAGGTCCAAGAGGAAAGGTGTAGTTTCCCTCGACATGCCGCAGCGGAAAAGGGCCTCATCGCGTCTGGAAGGGAGAACCTCCTGGTTTTTCTCGAGTTGAGGCTGGTCCCTCTCGACTTACGATGGGGACCTCAGGGACCCGCTTGTGTGGCATCAGGAGAGGCCAGTCTTTGTGCGAATGTCAAGGAGACTCTCAGGATTCCTTTCCTTTTGGTGCCGGGTCCTAAGTCCTCGTCTGGAGCTACGGCCAGACTCTGGGGTTTCCTCCAAAGTGCTGACATGGGTCTTGGGTCCCTCTGGAGTGTCCACAGGGGAGTCGGGCCTCGTCTCAGGTGGAGCATGCACCCCAGCTCTCCTCCTGAGTTGTAGCAGCCCTGTCAGTCTTTCCTTCGAGTTGACACAGGAATCTGTGGCTTTTCCTCGAGGTGCCACAAGGGCTGTCACACGTGCCACCGTGGGGTGAGGCGATCCTCGAGGTGACAGTCGTGGCAGTGCAGGGAAATCAGGTGCATCTGGAGTTGACTGAGACTTCTGGGGGCCTTTTGGGCTGGTGACACGATTCCTGGAGTTCCTCTCCACTGTCCTGTGAAGAGCACCTCCTCCTGAGATGTGACGGGAATGCCGGGAATCATTTTCTGATGAAGCCAGGAATCCTAACCTGAAGAAACAGAGAAAGGAACCCTCATTTCGAGCTGAGGAGTGGACAACGGGGCTCCTCCTGAGTTGTGGCGGGACCCTCGGGGTTCCTCTCGAGTGGAGAAGTGTGTGTTGGGGAACTTCTTGAGTCACAGCAAGGGAGTGAAGGACCGTGTCGAGGTCCAAGAGGGAAGGTGTTGTTTCCCTCGAAATGCCTCAGCAGAAGAGGTCCTCATTGCGACTGGAAGAGAGAACTTCCTGGTGTTTCTCGAGTTGCGACAGGTCCCTCTTGAGTTACAACGGGGACCTCAGGGACCCGCTCATGTGGCCTCAGGAGAGGCCTGTTTCCATGTGAATGGCGAGAGGCCTATCGGGATTCCTCACCAGTCTGTGCCGGGTCCTAAGTCCTCATCTGGAGCTGCGGCCGGACGCTGAGCTTTCCTTGAAAGTGCTGACATGGGTCTTGGGTCACTCTGGAGTGTCCACAGGGGCGTCAGGCCTCGTTTCGGGTGGTGAACTGCATGCCCACTCTCCTCCTGCACTGCAGCAGCACTGTCAAGCTTCCTGTCGAGTTGACACAGGGATCTGTGGCTTTCCCTAGTGGTGTCACCAGGGCTGTCACACGTTCCACCATGAAGTGAGTCCATCCTCGGGGTGACAGTCGAGGCAGTGCATGGAAATCAGGTGAATCTGGAGTGGACTGATACTTCTGGGCGTCTTTTGGCTAGTGGAATGACCCTGAAATTCCTCTCGACTGTCCTATGGAGAGCACCTCCTCCAGAGATGCAATGGTAATGCCGGAAATCCTTTCCCGACGGAGCAGGGAAAGAACCATGATCTCGAGCTGAGGATGGACAATGGGGCTCCTCTTCAGCTGTGGCAGGACCCTCGGGGTTCCTCTCGATTGGAGACTCGTGTGTTGGGCAACTTCTTGAGTCACAGCAAGGGAGTGAAGGACCATTTCAAGGTCCAAGAGGGAAGGTGTTATTTCCATCAAAATGCTTCAGCAGAAGAGGGCTTCATCGCACCTGGAAGAGAGAACTTCCTGGTGTTTCTCGAGTTGTGACAGGTCCCTCTCGAGTTACGACGGGGACCTCAGGGACCCGCTCATGTGCAGGAGAGGCCACTATCCATGCGAATGGCGAGGGGCCTATCGGGATTCCTCTCCAGTCTGTGCCGGGTCCTAAGTCCTCATCTGGAGCTGCGACCAGACCCAGAGGTTTCCTCGAAAATGTTGACATGGGTCTTGGGCTGCTCTGGAGTGTCCACAGGGGCGTCAGGCCTTGTTTCGAGTAGTGAACTGCTCACCCGCTCTCCTCCTCATCTGTAGCAGCACTGTCAAGCTTCCTGTCGAGGTGACACAGGGATCTGTGGCTTTCCCTCGTGGTGTCACCAGGGCTGTAACTCGTTCCACCATGAAGTGAGTCCATCCTCGGGGTGCCAGTCGAGGCAGTGCAGGGAAATCAGGTGAATCTGGAGTGGACTGCGACTTCTGAGGGTCTTTTGGCATGGTGGAATGACCCCTGGAGTTCCTCTCGACTGTCATGTGGTGAGCAACTTCTCCAGAGATGCGACAGTAATGCCGGAAATCCATTCTCGATGGAGCAGGGAAAGAACTATCATCTCGAGCTGAGGATGGGACAACGGGGCCCCTCTTGAACTGTGGCAGGACCCTCGGCGTTCCTCTCGAGTGGGGAGGCACGTGAATCGGGGAACTTCTTGAGTCACAGCAAGAGAGTGAAGGAACTGTCGAGGTCCAAAAGGAAAGGTGTGATTTCCCTCGACATGCCACAGCAGAAAAGGGCCTCATCACATCTGGAAGGGAGAACCTCCTGGTGTTTCTCGAGTTGAGGCAGGTCTCTCTCGACTTACGACGGGGAACTCAGGGACCCGATTGTGTGGCATCAGGAGAGGCCAGTCTTCATGCAGATGTCGAGGAGCCTCTCAGGATTCCTTTCCCTTTGGTGCCGGGTCCTAAGTCCTCATCTGGAGATGCGACCAGACTCTGGGTTTTCGTGGAACGTGCTGACATGGGACTTGGGTCCCTTTAGAGTGTCCACAGGGGCGTCAGGCCTCATCTCGAGTGGAGACATGCACGCCCACTCTCCTCCTGACATTTAGCAGCACTGTCAGACTTCCTGTTGAATTGACACAGGCATCTGTGGCTTTCCCTCAAGGTGCGACCAGGGCTGTCACAGGTGCCACCATGGGGTGAGTCGATCATTCGGGTGACAGTCGAGGCAGTGAAGGGAAGTCAGGTTCATCTGCAGTAGACTGACATTTCCGGGGGTCTGTTGGCCTGGTGGCATGACCCCTGGAGTTCCAGTCGACTGTCCTGTGGAGAGAACCTCCTCCTGAGATGCGACGGGAATACCGGGAATCCATTCCCGACCAAGCAGGGAAAGGAACCCTCATCTCGAGCTGAGGAGGGGACAACGGGGCTCCGCTTGATTTGTGGCGGGTAGCGCGGGGTTCCTCTTGAGTGGAGACGTGTGTGTCGGGGAACTTCTTGAGTCACAAGAAGGGAGTGAAGGATCCTTTCGAGGTCCAAGAGGAAAGGTGTGATTTCCCTCAACATGCCTCAGCCGAAAAGGACCTCAACGCGCATGGAAGGGAGAACCTCCTGGTGTTTCTCGAGTTGCAGCAGGTCCTTCTCGAGTTATGATGGGGACCTCAGGGACCTTCTCGTGTGGCCTCAGGAGAGGCCAGTCTCCATGCGAATGGCAAGGGGCCTCTCAGGATTCCTCTCCAGCGGGGCCGGGTCCTAATCCTCATCTGGAGCTACGGCCGTATCTGGAGTTTTCCTCGAAAGTGCTGACATGGGTCTTGAGTCGCTCTAGAGTGTCCACAGGGGAATCAGGCCTCGTCTCGAGTGGAGACATGCATGCCTGCTCTCCTCCTGACATGTAGCAACACTCTCAGGCTTCTCGTCGAGTAGACACAGGGATCTGTGGTTTTCCCTTGAGGTGCCACCAGGGCTGTCACACATGCCACCATGGGGTGAGTCGATCCTTGGGGTGACAGTCGAGGCAGTGCAGGGAAATCTGGTTCATCTGGATTGGACTCAACCTTCTGGGGGTCTTTTTGCCTGTTGGCACGACCCATGGAGTTCCACTAAACTGTCCTGTGGAGAGCACCTCCTCCTGAGTCACGATGGGAACAACGGAGATCATTTCTCGAAGCAGGGAAAGGAACACTCCTTTCGAGCTGAGGAGGGGACACGGGGCTCCTCTTGAATTTTCGCGGGACCCTTGGTGTTCCTCTCGAGTGGAGACACGTGTGTCGGGGAACTTCTTGAGTCGCAGCAAGGGAGTGAAGGATCCTGTCGCGGTCGAAGTGGGAAGGTGTGATTTCCCGTGACATGCTGCAGCGGAAAATGGACTCATAGCATCTGGAAGGGAGAACCTCCTGTTGTTTCTCGAGTTAAGGCAGGTCCCTCTCGACTTACGACGGGAAACTCAGGGACCCGCTCGTGTGGCATCAGGAGAGGCCAGTCATTGTGCAAATGGCAATGAGCCTATCGGGATTCCACTCCCTTTGGTGCCAGGTCCTAAGTCCTCGTCTGGAGCTGCGGCCGGACTCTGGGTTTTCCTCGAATGTGTTGACATGTGTCTTGGGTCCCTTTGGAGTGTCCACAGGGGAGTCAGGCCTCATCTTGAGTGGAGACATGCACGCCCACTCTCCTCCTGAGCTGTAGCAGCATTGTCAGGCTTTCCTTCGAGTTGACACTGGAATGTGTGGCTTTCGCTCGAGGTGCCACCAAGGCTGTCACATATGCCACCGTGGGGTGGGCGATCCTCGAGGTGACAGTCGAGGCAGTGCAGGGAAACAAGATTCATCTGAAATTGACTGAGATTTCTGTGGGTCTTTTGGCCTTGTGACACGATCCCTGGAGTTCCTCTCGACTGTCCTGTGGAAAGCAAATCCTCCTGAGATGCAACGGGAATGCTGGGAATCCTTTCCCAATGAAGCCGGGAATCCTAAGCTGAAGAAACAGGGAAATGAACCCTCATCTTGAGCTGAGGAGTGAACAACAGGGCTCCTCTGGAGTTGTGGCGGGACCCTCAGGGTTCCTCTTGAGTGGAGGTGTATGTGTCAGGGAACTTTTTGAGTTGCAGCAAGGGAGTGAAGGATGTTTCAAGGTCCAAGAGGGAAGGTGTGATTTCCCTCGACATGCCGCAGTGGAAGAAGGACTCATCGCGCCTGGAAGGGAGAACCTCCTGGTGTTTCTCGAGTTGCGGCTGGTCCCTCTCGAGTTACGACGGGGACCTCAGGAACCCGCTTGTGTGGCTTCATGTTAGGCCAGTCTCCGTGCAAATGGCGAGGGGCCTCTCGGGATTCCTCTCCTGTCGGTGCCATGTCCTAAGTCCTCGAATGGACACTGAGATTTCCTCGAAATGTGCTGATATGTGTTTTGCAACCCTCTGGAATGTGCACAGGGTGATCAGGCCTCATCTGGATTTTCAGACATGCATGCCCGCTCTCCTCCTGAGCTGTAACAGCACTGTCAGTCTTCCCGTGGAGGTGACCCAAGGATCTGTGGCTTTCCCTTGAGGTACCACCAGGTCTGTCACACGTGCCACAATGGGGTGAGATGATCCTCGGGGTGACAGTCGAGGCAGTGAAGGGAAGTCAGTTTCACCTGGAGTGGACCTAGATTTCTGGGTGTCTGTTGGCCTGGTGGGACGACTCCTAAAGTTCCTCTCGACTGTCCTGTGGAAAGCACCTCCTCCTGAGATGCAACGTGAATGCCGAGAATCCATTCCCAACCAAGCAGTGAAAGGACCCTCATCTAGAGCTGAGGAGGGGACACAGGGCTCCTCTTGAGTTGTGGCGGGACCCTCGGGGTTCCTCTTGAATGAAGACGCGTGTGTCAGGGAACATCTTGAGTTGCATCAAGGGAGTGAAGGACCCTTTCGAGGTCCAAGGGTGAAGGTGTGATTTCCCTCGACATGCCACAGCAGAAAAGGGCCTCATCCTGCCTGGAAGGGAGAACATCCTGGTGTTTCTCGAATTCTGGCACTTACCTCTCGTTTTAAGATGAGGACCTCAGGTTCCCACTCTTGTGGCCTCAGGAGAGGCCAGTCTCAGTGCGAATGGCGAGGAGCCTCTCGGAATTCCTCTCTAGGCGGTGCCGGGTCCTAAGTCCTCATCTGGAGCTGTGGCTGGACCCTGAGTTTTCCTCAAAAGTGATGACATGGGTCTTGCCTCCCTCTGGAGTGTCCACAGGTGAGTGAGGCCTCATCTCGAGTGGAGACATGCATGCCTGCTCTCCTCCTGAGCTGTAGCAGCACTGTCAGGTTTCCGGTCGAGTTGACACAGGGTTCTGTGGCTTTCCCTCAAGGTGCCACCAGTGCCATCACACGTGCCACCATGGGGTGAGTCGATCCTTGGGGTGACAGTCTAGGCAGTGCAGGGAAATCAGGTTCATCTGGAGTGGACTGAGACTTTTGGGGGTCTTTTGCCCTGGTGGCACTGAGAGGGTTACAGGCAGGAAGGCCAGGGGTCCCCATATGGAGGAGACAGCCTGCAAGTGTCAGACATTTTATCTCTCTTAAGCGGCAGAAGGAAACAAACTAACGATATTTTTTCCTTCTCTATACAAATTTAAAAGGAAGTTTCTCTTAAAATTCTGTGTTGCCTGCAACTTTACTATATTCATTGATTAGCTCTAGTAATTTTTTGGTGGAGTCTTTCGGATTTTTTATGTAGAGGATCATGTCATCTGCAAACAGTGAGAGCTTTACTTCTTCTTTTCCACTCTGGATTCCTTCTATTTCTTTTTCTGCTCTGATTGCTGTGGCCAAAACTTCCAGAACTATGTTGAATAGTAGNTGTTGCCATAATGACATCTGATTTCACCTGAGGTTAACCAATGCTTTTTTCTTACGGAAATGTTTGTCTTAAGCTATGCTAATTTACTATGCATCCACCAGAAACTCTGTCTTCATGTTGGTTCCACCTTTTGGGCTCAGAACCTACTTGATAAACCAGTATGTTATACTCCTCTATTGTTCCTCTAATCTAAGTAAATGACATTTTTTTGTATGGTGATCTGCCTTTTTTCAAGATTCAAGTTAATCATTTTATGGCCCAAGATAAACCATTTGGAGCCAAGGTTATCCCAAAATACATCTTATGGGTGAGGGGCCTGGTGCCATTCTAAGTTAACAGACTGCTGGTGACTATATAACATCCAGCTGAAGGCTAGCATGGGGGTATTCTTTCTGCCCCCTTCTGATGCCTATGTCAGAAGCTTTCTCTATCTCCTTTATACTTTAATAAAACTTTATTACACAAAAGCTCTAAGCAATCAAGCCTTGTCTCTGGCCCCGAATTGAATTCTTCTCCTCTGGAGGCCAAGAATCCTGGCGTTGTGATTCAACAACAACCTTTCATCTTGGGGGCTCGTCCAGTATCCAGGACAAGGTAAGGATGCTTGGAGCTCTAATTTTTGTTCTCTTAGCGAACACGTTTTCTGCTGTGCTTTACTAACTCTATGGTGTGCTACTGTGAATGAATGACATGCCCTGCACGAAGCAAGTGAGGAGCCCTGCTCTGCGGTTCCATGGTGATCTCATAAGGCTTATGGCAGAAACCTGCCGGGGGTTTCTACCAACCTGCCAAGGCCAAGAGGCACCCAATTTCTCCTTTGGGAACTGACCAGAAATGGGCAAATCGTGTGGATTGAACTCTCCTTTCTCGGTCAAACTTTTCATTCTCTTTGAGCATTTCATAACTCCTTGGGAATTAGAAGTACTAACCTAATCTATTGGATCATAGACTTTCAAGGGACTTGTGATTTATACTGTTATTGTGTACTGTGGCAAACTTGGATTGGTAGTCAAGAAGCACCTAGCTTCACTAGGAATTGGAAGTTCGGAAACTAAATGGAGCTCTAGCCCCAAGACCATCTCAGAGGTTAAAGGTTACTCAGATTGGGACTGCAATGTTTTGTTTTTTTTTTTTTTTTTTTCCTTTGGTAATGCTGGCTCTTAGTGGACCAGAGGAGGTTCTCATACTGGTGTGGTGATGTTTGAAAAGAACATCTCAGCTTTATATTCATATCAGTCTTATTGTGGTCAGGAATATACTCTGGGTCGTGCAAAGGCACTCAGGTGATGAATGTTTCCCTCAGCGGTCTTAGCTTGGGAGGCATTCTGGAAGATTATTCTGATTGCAGCCCGTGGGGCATCAGAGGCAAGCAAGGTTAAAGGTGAAGAGCTGGACATCAGGTAGAGATGCTATTAGGTCTACCCCTGGTACATCCCCACCCCATCTCAGTGGTAGAACCGGGAGGGTCGAGACGGTGCCTGCGTTGGTAAGGGATAGACTAAGTTGGACCAGGAAGGAAAAGCTTTTGGTGTAAAGTCTGTCTCCACCCCCATCTAGAGCAGGGAGGGATGCCTCTGGTAGAAAAATGGCGCTGGTCGCTTTTTTTTTTTTTTTTCTCTTACAGATGGGAGCTAACAATTCAGCCTCACTCCTTTGAACTGTATCCAGAAATACTGGGATAGATTCAATCCCAGGGCTTAAAGAAGACACACCTGGTCTTCCTATGTGATACTGCATGGCCGTGGTATCCATTGGAGGACGGCAAACGGTGGCCAGTTGGAGGGTCTCTTAAGTATAATACTGTTTTCCAATTAGACCGGTTCTGTAAGGAACAAGGGAAATGGGTAGAAGTAGCATATGTGTTACCCTTTTTCTCTCTGCGAAATATGCCAGACTTATGTCCTAAGGGTATAGATTTGGGTGTGAAACCTTCAGCTCCCTTCTGTCCTCCCACTTTGCCCCCATACCTGGGGCTCCAAGCTGAGCTAACTGAAAGCCAGAGAACCCCCCTCAGAATGGCCGCTTTGGTCTCAGTGGAAATCCAAACTGAGATTCAAATTGCCCACGTGGAGGTCCAAACAACTCCTGTCTCAGTATGACCTCAGACTACCCTGGTTTCAGTAGAAACTCAGACCATTGAAGTTAGAGATGAGGTGGAGGACAGGAGACAAAGAGACAAAGAGAAATAGGTTTCTCCAGTTTATCCCTGGGATCATATTCGCGGAACAGCCAGAGAGACAGAGGAACAGCCACACAAGCTATTGCCTGTTTATGAAACACCCACTGGGAGAAATAATCAGTCCATGAGAGTTAGTAAGCCTTTCTCTTATCAAGAAATACAAAGAACGAAGGAGGATCTGGGAGACTATTTAGAGAACCCAGAAAAATATATTAAAGCTTTTAAAGGTGTTACTCTGCTTTATGACCTTACTTGGAAGGATGTGATGTATGCCTTGGGACAAACGCTGACTCCCGACTCAAAGACTCGAGTTTTGGGAAAAGCAGTTGCTTATGGAGATGAATGGCTTGGAAATGAATCAGTAGGGAAGAGGGAAGACGAGATAGCGGCCCTCCCCACTGGGAATCAGGCAGTCCCAACTATAAAACTAGACTGGGACTACAACTCACCTAAAGGAAAATGGGATCAGAGTCATTTTGTCAGTGTATTCTTGAAGGACTCAGGCAGGCACATTCTAAGCCGTTAAACTATAGTAAATTGGCAGACAGAACAGGAGGAGAAGGAAGCTCCTGGTAAATTCCTAGATAGACTAAGAGAAGCTCTGCGCAGATTCACTGAGATTGATCCCGAAAGTGAAGAAGGAAAAGTGATCTTAAAAGATAGATTTATCACTCAGTCGGCTCCAGATATATGCCATAAGCTACAAAAACAGGCGTATGGGCCAATTCAGTCGTTAGGTACTCTGTTACAACTGGCTCAGATGGTCTATTACGGTAGGGAATATGAGGAAAAGAAAGAAAGGTAAAGAAGGACAAAGGAAAAGGTGGAAGCCTTCGCAATGGCTACGAAAAACCCTCTTAAACAGCCAGAGAAAAATGTCCAGAGGGACCCAGGTGAAAAATGATGGGCTTGCTCTTATTGTGGAAAGGAGGGGCACCTCAAGCGGGATTGCCCTCAGGCATCTAAGCCGCCCCCGGCTCTATGTCCTGTCTGCAAAGGACCACACTGGAAGAGAGACTGCCCTCAGAGGCGTAGTTCTCTGGGGTCGGACTCTCAAGACAATCAGGACTGAAGGTGCCTGGGGGTCCCCACACAAGCTCCCATCCTAATTACATCTGAGGAACCCTGGGTATTAATAATTGTGGGGGGGGGGGTGCCAATCCGTCGATTTCCTTTTAGATACTGGGGCAACTTACTCTGTGCTTACTGAAGCCCCTGGCCCACTTTATTCCCAATCCGCTTCCATAATGGACTGTCTGAACAAGCCAAAAGTATTATTTGTTATTCTTTATCTTGCAACTGGGATTCTGTGCTATTTTCACACGAGTTTCTGATCGTGCCAGAATCTCCCTCACCTCTTTTGGGAAGAGATATACTGAGCAAGGTCCATGCCTCTGTTTTTATAAATATGGAGCCCTCCCTTTCTCTTCCTCTAGTTGAACAAAATGTAAATCCTAAAGTATGGGCTGATAGAAAATCTGTGGGTCGGGCAAAAAATGCTATTCTGTAGTTGTCAAGCTCAAAGACCCACACTTATTTCCACATAAGAAGCAGTATCCTCTGAAACCTGAGGTTAAGGAAGGGTTAAAACCTATCATTGAAAATTTAAAGGAACAGGGACTATTAATTCCCTGTTACAGTCCTTGCAACACTCCTATTTTGGGTATAAAAAAATCAAATGGTAAATGGAGACTAGTTCAAGGTTTACAAATAATAAATGAGGCTGTAGCTCCTTTACACTCCGTGGTGCCTAATACTTATACTTTATTGTCTGAAATTCCTGAATGAGCCAAATATTTCTCAGTAATTGATTTAAAAGATGCCTTCTACTCAGTGTCTTGGCAGTGGAAAGTCAATTTCTATTTGCCTTTGAAGACCCTATGCAGCCAGCTGCTCAGTTAACCTGGACAGTTTTGCCCCAGGGATTTCATGACAGTCCTCACTTATTTGGACAAAGTTTTTCACGGGATCTACAAAACTTTAATAGCTCTGAAGTGGTGGTATTACAATATGTAGATGATATTTTGCTCTGTGCTGAGACAGAGGAAGCTTGTTCTTGAGCCTCAGAAGATTTCTTAAACTTTCTGGAAGGCTGTGGTTACAAGGCATCAAGAAAAAAGGCTCAGCTTTGTCAACAATCAGATATCTGGACCTAATCATATCAGAAGGGACTAGGGCCATAGGCCCTGAGAGAATTAAGCCTATACTAAATCATCCCCTACCTATGACTTTAAGACAATTGAGAGGATTTTGGGGAATCACAGGTTACTGTTGCATTTGGATTCCAGGTTATGGGGAACTTGCCCAGCCTTTATATAAACTTATAGCTGAAACTCACCAGGCCCAAACTGACAAACTTATTTGGTCACCAGAAACTCAAAAGGCTCTTAAGGTTCTTCAGACTGCTCTCCTGCAAGCTCCAGCTCTGAGCTTGCTCACAGGGTCAGGATTTAATTTGTCACTGAAAGAAAAGGTATGGCCTTGGGAGTTTTGACACAACCCCAAGGGCTTCACCAGCAACCTATTGCTTATCTAAGCAGAGAATTAGATGTAATTTCACGTGGGTGGCCCCACTGCCTAAGAGTAATTG
>SJXQ01011801.1:242816-419646 GCA_006408695.1 Aepyceros melampus | reverse complement strand
ATGGCTGGATGGCATCACGGACTCAATGGACGTGAGTCTGAGTGAACTCCAGGAGTTGGTGGTGGACAGGGAGGCCTGGTGTGCTGCGATTCATGGGGTCGCAAAGAGTCAGACACGACCGAGCGACTGAACTGAACTGAACTTAATTCATGAAAGAAGAGGCTCAATGTTTGGATATAAACAGCTGCCCTCTGGTCTATGAAACGTGTTTCCCTGGATTCTACTTTTGGTTCAACTACTTACTACAAGTTTGAACAAACTGCTTTCTCTCTCTGTACCCTGATCAACTCCTTTGCTAAATGGTAAAACTATCTCTTCTCTCTACCTCATCAGGTAGTTGTATAGACAAAATGAGATAACATGTTTTTAAAAAAAAAAAAAAATATGAGGCAACAGAAATTAAGAATGTGAGAAATTTTGTAGAACAAATGACATGGTTTCTTTCAAAAGGATAGCAAGAAATATACAGAAGGAAGAGTAATCTATAGATTAAAAGAGATGTTGGAGAGAGGGGCTTTTGAGTCATTAGCCAAAGGCAATGTGTGGACATTATTTAGATTTTGATTTGAAAAAAGAGGCTGCAAAATAATTTATGAAACAGTGGGGGGTATCTAGAACACCGAGTGGATATTTGAGATTAACTAAGTATTCTTCCATGAGAGAGAATTACTGTTTTTAGGTATGCTAATGGTATCTACAAACTGATAAGTCTAGGCTTTTCTTGAAAATAATTCAGTGACTAGGACGAGAGGGAAAACAAAACAAAACCAAAGGCAAGGGGATTAATAATCCAGAGGCTGAAAGTGGTTTTCAAACAAAACAAGATTGGAATATAGTATTAAGTATTGGAGCTGAATAATATATAAATAGAAATTGAATTAAACAATGGTTAATTAAAAATTAAATTTGAAATTTTCTATAATGAAGTTTTTAAATAACTGTTTAATTTTGCAAAAGTAAAATACTGTCTTTATAACTAATATATTATTGAAATCTTATGCAGAACCCCAAGTGACAAATTTTAATCATTTGTTTGCCAGATATAAATCAGTTTGCTGTATTAGGGAAAGTAGGAAAATTATTACAGGATAAAGATGGAGTTGATTGGCCCTAAGTAGGACTATTTTGAAAGAGAATATGTGCCTTTCATTTTCCTTTCATTATTCCCTCCCAGCTTGGAACCTAAAGAGCCATGTCACCATTTAGAGTCTATGTCATGGGCCCAAGCTGTCAGAGTACCTGAAAATTATGATGCCGTTTCCTTGCTCGGGTCATAAGACTGAATTCTCAAGCAGAAAGAATTACTAGAGGTTGTCTAGTCAAACCAGACTAATGATACACAGAAGTCGCACCATCTTCTGCAAGCGTGACCTGAAGGGGCAGGGCACCTCATTTCCCTAAACAGGCCATCTCTGCTGTTCCCAAGGGTCATTTCCATGGCTGGCCGCACCTAGCCTCTGCCCTTGATGGATGCCACAGCTTTGAATTGCCAACCGTCAGTGGCTCATCATCTCAGGGGTCATCTTTCCTGAACTGAATCTCTCTTTCCTGCCCTGGATCAATTGATCTTTTTCTCTCTCTGCAGCCCACCAGTTCCCTGATATTCTCTCAGTACTGCTTCTATGCAAAAACTTATGTTAATGAGAAACTAGACTTTTTCCTTATAAGAGAGTTTTGTGTGTTGTGCAGCATCTACTCAAATGATTCTCATACCTTTGAATAATATTATTCATGGTACATCAAAGGCAATAAGCAACAAACTACTGTATAATTAACATGTGAAACAGACTCACATGGATCTCTTCTGGAATATACAAGTAGTAATTGGATAATGATCAGCTGTCTCCTCTTGCAATACAAAAAACATTAAACTGGAGTGGTACTTAATAGGTGGTACAAACATGATAAATTTCAATTTGAAACAAAATTATCTCAAAAGAACTCATCCATTGAAAAAACACTGGCTGGGACAAGCTAAGGAGCAGATTCACCTTAAGCATAGTCTTAGTGTTTCCTACAACTGCAGTCCTACATCAAAATCCGTGCAGCCCCACCAGCTGCATGAACACCAAGGGGGATGATCCATAGTCACAGAGTTACCACTTTTGTATTCAGTCCAGCTCCAGCGAGGGACACATCACCCACTGGTTTTGGGGGAGGGGGAGCTCTGCTTCTTAAGACTCTAGAAATTGGGGAAGGAAATATCTACTTTATCTACTGTTTTGACCTGGTGTTTTGATTTCCAGATAGTTTTCGAGTTCTGCTGTTCAAGAAGTTCAGACAAACCCATGGTCTACTACCAAACAGTCCATGAGTTAGAACAGAAATGTGCCTGTGAGTGCACCAGACTCTAGATGCAGGCCTTTTCCCTGGTGGCTCAGGGGTAGAGAATCTACCTGCAATGTGGAAGACACCCAGGTTCAATCCCTGGGTTGGGAGATTTCCTAAAGAAGGAAATGGCAAACCTCTCCAGTATTCTTGCCTGGGAAATCCCATGGACAGAGGAGCCTGGTGGGCTACAGTCCACGGGGTTGCAAAGAGTCGGACACAGCTGAGTGACTAACACTTTCACTTTTCATTTTCATGCAAGACCACTACTGAAGGCTTACATGCTTGGTCTTGCCAATTGAAAAAGTCAAAGAGATCTAATTTAGTCCAAAT
Source organism: Aepyceros melampus (assembly GCA_006408695.1). Classification (NCBI taxonomy): domain Eukaryota; kingdom Metazoa; phylum Chordata; class Mammalia; order Artiodactyla; family Bovidae; genus Aepyceros; species Aepyceros melampus. Next base: position 416,985 of record SJXQ01011801.1, on the reverse strand, counting down.
GGGTATAGGAATGATGGTAGTCATATAAGATTTAATAGTCAAAAAACGCCTAGGAGTTAGATGCCTCTATGTTGAAGTTAGATCAATAGAAAAATAAGACACAGTCTTTCATTATAATCTCAGATGTAAGTATTTTAACTATTTTCAAGGGCCACTATTTGGGGAAAATGAGAGAAAACTAGATAAAAATAAGAAAAGATAAATAAGAAGTGTTAAAGTCGCAATATATCTAGAAAGGATGGAGAGTTGAAATATTATCTCAGAAGGAAAAATGTTAACAATGGGTAGTGTAAGTCCTTCTGCAAGTAATGGTTTGGGGCTTCCCAGGTGGTATTAGTGGTACAGAACCTGCCTGCCAACGCAGGAGGTGTAAGATGTGGGTTAGATCCCTGGATGAGGAAGATCTCTGAAAAAGGGCATGGCAACCCACTCCAGTATTCTTGCCTGGAGAATCTCATGGACAGAGGAGCCTGGCAGGCGATAGTCCATACGGTCGTGAAGAGTCAGACACGACTGAGAAACTTAGCACACACGCATGCAAATGATGGTTAGGCACAGCGTTCATCCTGTGTTCTTTAGTCCTAAAGGAGAAGGAAGGTAAGCCATTAATAGTTCCTGCAGCACAAGGGACTTTGATTTATCTTAGGAGAAAACTAGATAACTTTCTTCTTGGGAAAATGCAAGAATAGAATATTTAGAAGTCCTCTAAAATGCCCTTGCATTCTGGGACTTTGTGATCACTTACATTTAGTGATGATTTTTCACTATAACACAGAGATGAGAAGTACTGTCAACTGTTTTTTATTTAAAGAAGTATCTACTAACTATGGCAAGAATATCAAGTATGTCTAGGTTTTATCTGTGGAGAGAAAGAGGTTTCAAATTACTAAAGGTCATTTTGTGTCATCCTTACAACTCGTGATTCCTTTAAATTTTTTAAGCATGGTTAAATACACGTAAAATTTACCACTCAATCATTTTAAGTGTACAGTTCAACAGTATTAAGTACATTCATATGGTTGTGAAAACAACATGTGAAATTTGAGAAGTCTGCAAAATGTTCAGTATATATTTTGGCCTTATAGAATTGAATAATACTTAGATGTTTTTAAATATGCTATGCAAAATATCGAATGTATAAACAAGGTCCTATTATATAACACAGGGAACTATATTCAATAGCCTGTAATAAACCATAATGGAAAAGAATATGAAAAATAAAAACATATATATATATTTGAACCACTTTGCTGTATACCAGAAACACATCATTGTATATCAACTATACATCAGTAAAAAAATAAAGTGTCAATTATAAAACCCATTATCTAATAAAGCATGTTTTCTCTTTTCTTAAATTTCAACAGTAACAATTATGCCCTCCAGCACTAAAATCAAATAACTTTACTTGCTCGATACATCAATTAAAAATAACTTTAGTTGCTTAATATCTCAGTTACATTGCCAGCTAAGCTAACTTGCTTTTTGACATTGTCTTTGCTTTATTCTCTATCTTACTTCTTCCGAGTAACTGTACCGCACCTCCCCTTCTGTCCAACTATCTTTAATCTTTGTCCTTTGTTCACTATTTAACTTTTATGACTCATTTTCAAGTGAGTATTTTTAATGTTCTTCATCTGGGATAAAATGTACACTGTATAAAGGTAGTGGATAAATACCCACACGCAGATCAACCCTACAAGAAATGTGTTCCCTCAGAAGTAGGCCAGTTCAGCCATTACAGAATCAAGCCATGAAAACTGAATCCAAGCAGTAATTCTCCAATTTAAATTTTTAAAAAAACTCTGGGCCTAGTTTTTCGTCCTCTTGAATCATAACTAGTTGGCAACAAAAGTTGGCATTTCTTGGTGTGAATAAGCCTTAACATAAGAACTCCTCACCAAGTCTCAAGTGTTAGAATTTGAGAGAGAAATGTATTCAGGTGACCATGTATACACAGTATTTTTAAAAACTGTTTTGGCCAAATTAGTATCAAGTGCGTTGCTGCCAAGTGAAATTTTAAAAGCACATAAACTCTTCCTCTGTAGAAGTTCAGCCTGGCTAAGAGTCATTGTGTGCTGTGACATCATGCAGGGGGAAATAGACTTGAGCATGATGATCAAATAGCTGTTGACAGAATACTGGCCCAAACTGCTCCAATTCCATGTCTCATCCTGCAGATCGTCTTCAAACTGGCCTCTTCCATGAGATTTTCCTTGACGAGTGGGACCTGGCTCCATCTATGATTCCTATAATCTCCTCTCTCTCCTTTTCTGCTTAATAAATCCAGCCTCCCGGCATACATATTATACATAAAGTTTTGAGACATTTAAATATAATGTAGATAATACCCTTCAAAAACAGGAATATAATCATTATAAGATGCAGTAAAACTTCTAATTAGAGTCCATAGAGTCATGTTTTAATTAATTGCAACATGGGTTTAAAGAAATGTTCAACAGTCAGAAGTGCCTCTCACATTTCAACAATGGATGCTTGAAGTTTTTGTAAATTATATTTTGTATTTGAATAATTTGAAATTCACATCATCAATACTTAAACTCTAAACAGTATTCTGGAGAATCAGAAAACTGGATTCTAACACTCGCTGTGTAAATGTAGGTCTCATCACTTGTCTGTTTCCTTGCCCTAGGCTGCATGAACCCTGAAGCTAGGACTGTACCTTGTTTACTTTTGATCCCAAGGAGTCAGCGTTCAACACATTTTTGGAGAATAAATGAAGGAAAGAAAAAATAGGTACACAAGTCCACTTGTAAGCAATTCTCACAAATGTATATAAACCACCAATGAACAATTGTTCTTTAAACTCTTATGCTGTGATTTTCAGTTTTCATTAGAATTAAAAGCATCATCTGAAGTATATGCTTTTGAAGGAGGTTATCTATGGGTAGAGCACCTCAGAAGCGGGAAGAGCTAAGGCAGAGGCTCTGACACACGCTGGAAAAGTTCAAGGAATAACAGGGAGTCAACTGTGGCTGCGGTGGAGTGAGGTACTGGAGACCAGTCAGGTTTGGGGAGGAACCGAGAATGGGGAGCCAGACCATAGAGGGCCTTTCATGCTTCGTGCGCAGTCATGTCCGACTCTGCAGCGCTTTGGACTGTAGCCCACCAGGCTCCCATGAGGGAGAGATAGACGGGCTGTCTCTTATAGTAGCATCTGAACTGATAAATGTAGGAGTGCTTAAATCGTAAAATCAACACCTGGCAACAACACTAGTTAAGATTGGCTCAGGAAGTCATCAAGTGATACTAAAATCAGGGAGAAATTTCATGAGGAATAGGAGTATTTCCATGGTCTCAAAGTCTCTCTCCACAAATTATTAGTTGAAAGCATGGGGTAGGAAGACCAGGCCACACACTGACCTGGTGATTATATTAACAACACGGAGCAGAGAGAGAAAGTGTGCCTCCAGGTAAGATGCTCTAAGAAGGAAATATCACGTTTATGTTTTCCAGCTGGGTGTGCACAGCCTGAGTGATGGGGGAAACCCAAAATGAGAAACACTCACAAGTCTCAATATGAGACTTACCTGCTGGTCTAGTGGTTGAGCATCCATCTACCAATGCAGGGGACACGTGTTCAAGTCCCAGTTCAGGAGGGTCCCACATGCTGCAGGGCAACTATGCCCACACACCACAATTACTGAAGCCTGCCAGCCCTTGAGTCTGAGCTCCGGAACAGGAGAAAACAGCAAGTAAAGAGTAGCCCTCTCTGCTGCAACTAGAGAAGACCTGCGTGCAGCAATGAAGACCCAGCACAGTTCAAAATAAACAATTAAATAGTATTTTTAAGTCTCAATATCAAGGAAAATTTTTGAAAACACACTTCACCAAAGAAGATATACATATAACAAATGTACCAAACATGCTCAGCATAGTTAGTTATTAGGGAAACGCCTAAAACAACGAGATACTTCTACACACTTAACAAGAATCACTAAAATTAAAAAGACTGACCATTCGAAGTGTTCGCTAGAAATTGGAGGATCTGATCCACTGCTGTAGGAAGAGAAAGCGGTACAATCACTGGAAAATTCAGCACTTTCTTAAGAAATCAAACAAGCACCTACCGTATAATTCACATATTTCCTTATAGGTCTTTATCTTTATGTCCCTATGTCCATATGGACATAAAAATATGTCCATAGAAGACTTGTACATGAATGTTTACAGTTTCATATGTAATTTCCAAAAGCTGGAAACAATCCAAATGTCCTCCAACAGGTAAATGGATAAACAATCTATAGTATATCCATGCAAAGGATATGCACTTCAACAATAAAAAGGATGGAGTATTGATGTACGCACCAACATGGATGAATCTCACAAAATTATGCTGAAAGAAATAGTACACACTTTATACTTCCACTTACATGACTCTAAAATATAAACTAAGCTGGTACTAGAAAGAAAATCAGTGGTTGTATCGGGAATGGACGAGATGGGTGGCTGGAGAGAGATGTTCCAAGAGGCATGTGGAAACTCATATATGTATTTCAAAACCTATCAAATTGTACAACTTATGTACAGTTTACTGAGTGGTAATTTTCTCGCTAATAAAATTTTTTTAATGTAAAAATATGTTTACGTTGTAAAAGAGAAAGGCTGAGGAATCATTTCAGAAAGGAGGAGATTAAGAGGAGTAATAAGTCAGTACTTGATCTTGAACTGAATCTTGCACTTAAAGAGAACAAATGCTCTAAATCAGGGGTCCCCAGCCTCTGGGATCTAATGCTCGATGGTCTGTGGTGAAGCTGCTGTAATAACAACAGATAGAAAGTGCACAGTAAATGTAATGTCCTTGAATCATCCTGAAACCATCCCCTCTCCCTGTCCATGGAAAATTTGTCTCCCACAAAACCCATTCCTGGTGCCAAAAAGTTTGGGAACTGCTGCTCTAAGGAACATTATTGGGACAATTCATGAAGTTATAATATGAACTATAGATAAGACAAAATATTGAGCAGATGTTAAGTTTCCTGAATTTGAGAGTTATACTGTGGTTTTGTAAAAGAATATTGTATTTAGGAAATACACACTGAAGTTTCTAAGGATAAAGTGCCATGATGTTTTGAAAGTACTCTCAAATGGTCAAAAAAGTTAATCATATGTCTATATCTATCTCTATCTGTGTATATAAAGTGAGCTGATGATAAAGCAAATGTGGCAGAATATTTTCTAAAATTATAAGTGAGTAAAAAAAAGTAAAAATAACAGAAAATTTAAGTGGTAACTTTTGGTGAGTGAAACAGGAGAGGAGAGGACTGCTATAAATCATGATTGGTTTTCTGATTGTTTCTTTATACTATTTTATTTCTAAAATTACATTTATGTTTTTATTTCTTCAGTTTTAAGTTTAAATTTTTTAGGAATCCTTTACTGAGTTTTTTTTTTTTTTTTAATCACTAAGGTATGCATTTGGTTATACCTGCTGTAAGAAATCCATATTGAAATTCCCTGTGGGGATCAAAAAGTTCCCCACAGAGTTGTCTTGCTCCATGTATTTTGGGGGTGACCAAGGCCCCAGATTCTATCTCATTGAATACGGTGCTATGCAGACTGAAAGAAAGAAAAGAGAAGTCGCTCAGTCATGTCTGACTCTTCTGCGATCCCATGGACTGTAGCTTACCAGGCTCCTCCATCCATGGAATTTTCCAGGCAAGAGTACTGGGGTGGGTTGCCGTTTCCTTCTCCAGGGGATCTTCCCAACCCAGGGCTGGAACCTGGGTCTCCTGCACTGAGGGCAGATGCTTTACCATCTGAGCCACCAGGGATAAGCTATACATACAGACTGGGTGGCCCTCTATTCAAAGAGTCTCCTTGCATTCCCTCAGCTTTTACAAGCAAAGCTATCCTTTGCCCAGCTCAGTTGGCCACTAAAGTTGAAGCTCTGTACTTAACCAACAGCACAGAAAAGCTGCACTCCAGGTACCGGTCAGGAAATAACCTCAAACTTGCTACCACTCAAAGTTTTACAAAAGCTCAATTGAAAGGAATAATAATTATGGACAGTGGTCTGCAGAATCTACAGTCCATTCTTCCCTCTAAACAGCCTAAAATATTTTCCTAAATTAAGCCAGACCACCAGAGATCCACAAACCTGGCCACATCTTCAGAAATCTCCCACCCTTGCAGAATTACCTTTTACTTAACTTGGCTTTGGGGTTGATTATACATTATGACATAGTGAAGGATGTTGTAAAAAACAGACCTATGAAAACCTGACAGCCTAACTGGAGAATAGTGTCCACTTCATCACATAGTGACTTCTTTGTGAGCATTTACAAGAGAATTTTCTTCCTGGTCTCCCAACCAGAAATAATTATGCTACTCTTGAGTAACTAGCTTGTTTTTTATCTCCTAAACACTGTGAATCATGTACTGATCGTTTTTCCTTCTCAATTTTGTCTGCCAAAAATCTTAGAGGTAAATTTGTGGTCAGCCTCTAGCAGGATGGTGGGACCTTACAATTTGTACTTTGTGCATTAATCTTATTTCCAGCTTTATTGTTGAATCGTAAGGCATGATGGAACCAGAGTACCCAGCTTTAAGCCCCAGAGTTCTACCTCTTACTATTTGTATGGTGTCAATCACTTCTCCATGCCTCAGTTACCTCATTGGTTAAATACTGAGAATTACAGCACTGATCCTGTGAGGATATAGTCAGGATGAAATGGGTCCATATATATGCGAAGTGCTTAGAACAGTGCCTACCTTCCCCCCCAGAAAGTGGTATATGTTTCTGCACGTGTGTGTGTGTGTTCGTCACTCAGTCATGTCTGACTCTTTCCATGTTTCAGTCAGTTCAGTTCAGTTGCTCAGTCATGTCCGACTCTTTGTGACCCCATGAATCACAGCACGCCAGGCCTCCCTGTCCATCACCAACTTCCGGAGTTCACTCAGACTCATGTCCATTGAGTCCCTGATGCCATCCAGCCATCTCATCCTCGGTCGTTCCCTTCTCCTCCTGCCCCCAATCACTCCCAGCATCAGGGTTTTCTCCCAATGAGTCAACTCCTCGCATGAAGTGGCCAAAGTACTGGAGCTTCAGTTTTAGTATCACTCCTTCCAAAGAAATCCCAGGGCTGATCTCCTTCAGAATGGACTGGTTGGATCTCCTTGCAGTCCAAGGGTCTCTCAAGAGTCTTCTCCAACACCACACTTCAAAAGCATCAATTCTTTGGCGCTCAGCCTTCTTCACAGTCCAACTCTCACATCCATACATGACCACAGGAAAAACCGTAGCCTCGACTAGACGGACCTTAGTCGGCAAAGTAATGTCTCTGCTTTTGAATATGCTATCTAGGTTGGTCATAACTTTTCTTCCAAGGAGTAAGCGTCGTTTAATTTCATGGCTGCAGTCACCATCTGCAGTGATTTTGGAGCCCAAAAAAATAAAGTCTGACACTGTTTCTACTATTTCCCCATCTACTTCCCATGAAGTGATGGGACCGGATGCCATGATCTTCGTTTCCTGAATGTTGAGCTTTAAGCCAACTTTTTCACTCTCCTCTTTCACTTTCAACAAGAGGCTTCTTAGCTCCTCTTCACTTTCTGCCATAAGGGTGGTGTCATCTGCATTTCTGAGGTTATTGATATTTCTCCAGGCAATCTTGATTCCAGCTTGTNCATAGCCTTGACTAGACAGACCTTTGTTGGCAAAGTAATGTCTCTGCTTTTGAATATACTATCTAGGTTGGTCATAACTTTTCTTCCAAGGAGTAAGCGTCTTTTAATTTCATGGCTGCAGTCACCATCTGCAGTGATTTTGGAGCCCAGAAAAATAATGTCTGACACTGTTTCCACTGTTTCCCCATCTCTTTCTCATGAAGTGATGGGACCAGATGCCATAATCTTTGTTTTCTGAATGTTGAGCTTTAAGCTAACTTTTGCACTCTCCTCTTTCACTTTCATCAAGAGGCCTTTTAGTTCCTCTTCACTTTCTGCCATAGGGTGATTTCATCTGCATATCTTTGGTTATTGATATTTCTCCCAGCAATCTTGATTCCAGCTTGTGTTTCTTCCAGTCCAGCGTTTCATCAATTCTAAAGGAAATCAGCCCTGAATATCCACTGGAAGGACTGATGCTGATGCTGAAGTTGAATCTCCAATACTTTGGCCACTTGATGTGAAGCACCAACTCATTGGAAAAGACCCTGATGCTGGGAAAGATTGAGGGCAGGAGGAGAAGGGGATGACAGAGGATGAAATGGTTGGATGGCTGACCTGACTCACTGCCTCAATGGATATGAGTTAGAGCAATTTCCAGGAGATAGTGAAGGACAGGGAGGCCTCACAAGCTACAGTTCACAGGGTTGCAAAGAGTCAGACTTTGTGATTGAGCAACAACAATAATCTCCATTCCCTGGTGTCACTCTCATGAATATGTTACTATGTTGCATTACATGATAACAGGTACTAATTAAGGTTTCTAATTAACTGACCTTAAAATAGGGATATCATCCAGGAATATGGAGTCACTGGACAAGTCTTTAAAATCAGAAAGCCAAAGCAGAAGAGGAAGCATAAAGACTCAACATACACTGTCACTGGGTTGAAGATGGTGGGGCCACGTGAGGACTGTGGGCTGCCTCTAGGAGCTAAAAGGCAAAGAAAAGTGAACCTCAGTCCCACAACTGCAAGCAATGAATTCTTCCACCAACCTGATGAGCATGGAAGTAGATTCTTTCCCAGAGCCTCCTGAAAAGATCCCGGCAACTGACACCTTGACTTCAACTTTGGGAGACCCTGAACAGAGACCCTAGCCACACCATGCCAGACTTCTGACTTATAGAACTAATATAATGAGCAAAGGCTATTCTAGGCTGCTAAACCTGTGGTGATTTGTTACTGCTGCATGAATAGAGAACTGTTATAATGGGCTGTCTACTCTCTGGGAAAAGGGAGTTCAGCACAGGGAACAGGAGGGTAGCAGTCCTGAGTTGAGAGCGTACTTGACATACTCTAAGAAAAGCAAGTCAGCCAATGGGGTAGGAGTAGAGTAATGGAGAGTGGTCGGAAATGAGGTGAAAAATGCAATTAGGGGTCTATTGTGTGGGGTCTTAAAATTTTATAGGAAGTTATTGAAAAGTTTTGATCAGTAGAATGATGTAATAAGATTTTAAAGGATTGTAAAAAGACACTTCTGCTGTCACACAGTAATTCACCACAAGGATAGATGTAGGAACAGTTAGGAATCTGCTGCAGTAGACAGGCAGAGAGATCATTATGGCTGGGACCAGTTGGTAAAGGCAAATGAGGAAAAGTTGAATACTGAATATATTTTCAAGATACAGCCTACAGGATTTGCTGATGGAGTAGGTGGGGATAAGAGAAGGTGAGATGTGGAGATGTTGAGTAGGTTATTGAATGCACAAGTTTGGAAACTGTATGAGGATCTGACAGCAGATAGATGCTATTAAAGCCCCAGTAGTGGAGGAGATTTCCCACAGAGTGAATGTAATTAGACAAAAGGACTTTACTCTGTTAACAGGCAATATTGAGAGATCTGGAAGAGGCAGAGTGAGTAAATGAAATGTTAGGAGAGACAGAAGGGTGGTGTCCCAGAAGCCAAAGGTTGCGAGGAGCAGGGAGTGGACCAGAAGACCAGAGCTGAGAGTGAACAACTGGGTGTGCCGCAAGGAGAGCACTGGTAGCCTTAATTAGACTGCTTTTGTGGAGTGGTTGGGGATGTCGAGAGGACTGGAAGAAGCAGAGACAGCGAGTACAGACTCCTCTTGTTGAATAATTATACTGCAAAGGAAGCAGAGGAATGAGGCTATAGCCGAAGAGAAATGCAGGGTCAAGAGAGAAAGCAATTTTTCCTAAGCTGGGAGCTATTACAGCATGTGTTTGATGTTAATGGGAATGACCTAGCAGAGAGCAGGGATTCGTGCAGGAGAGGAAATGCCAGAACAGGGATCCAGGGCCCTGGAGAGGAGGCAGAACGAACAAATGTGAGGGTCAACAGCTGGGAACACGCATCAGGTGTGTGTGGATGTGTTCATGGAAGTAACTGTAACTACTGGAACAGGTACACAGCCCCGGACTCGTGACAGAGACACCCCTTTAATGCTGCACGGGAGGCTCAGTCTTATCTCACATGCAAGGACAGAGGTTAAGTAACTCGCCTCTGGTCATCCATCAGTAGGGTCAGAGTCAGATGGTAGGTCTTTGAGACGAACTCAGAGACAGAACCATTTGGAGGCTTTGATGAATTGGTTTTCTCAGCCCTGGGCATGATTTCTGCTCAGAATAATTGTAGATGACCTGGAGCAAGTCAGGCCTGCATGGTAGATAGAGCTGAGAAAAATCAGGAAGAAAAAGATCTTATAGCCTTGTGAACAGAGGAAATAACAGTCAATATATATTAACTAAGTTGAGTAAGGTATGTTTAAAAAAAAAAACAGATGAAAACTAGGAACAAAAAGCTAGAAAATTCTAATAAAGACAACATTTTATACCTGAACATAATTTATAAGGTCTGTGCTCAGAAATCTCACCCTCTATAACAAAGCCACTTTGTACCCCAAATGTTACCTGGATCACATCACAGTGGTTCCAAGGCTTCACTCATACTGAAACTTGGCTACTATCACGATTTTTATCATGAGATATACATCACTTTGATGACAAAGTTCCATATAGTCAAAGCTATGGTTTTTCTGTAGTCATGTATGGATGTGAGAATTATACCATAAAGAAGACTGATCATTCGAACTGTGGTGCTAGAGAAGGTTCTTGAGAGTCCCTTGGATAGCAAGATCAAACCAGTCAGTCCTAAGGGAAACCAACCCTGAATATTCACTGAAAAGACTGATGCTGAAGCTGAAGCTCCAATACTTTGGCCACCTGATGCAAAGAGCTGACTCATTTGAAAAGACCCTGATGCTGGGAAAGATTAAAGGCAAGAGGAGAAGAGTACAGTAGAGGATGAGATTGTTAGCATCTTCGACTCAGTGGACATGAATCTGAATGAACTCTGGGAGCCAGTTAAGGACAGAGATGCCTGGCATGCTGCAGTCCATAGGGTCTCAAAGAGCTGGACATGACTGCCCAGAGAGCAGTCTGTCAGCTTCAGAATCCCTGGCTTCTGCCTTGTTCTTTTTGGGCTCCCGTGCCTGAAAATAGGCTGCCTGTTCATAGAAAAAAACTCTGCTGTGTTTCTCCCCAAAGCCCTTGCTGCCCATGTCCATCACAGGTTGCCCTATCTGAGCCAAGGCCTTTCTCTCCCTTTAAATCAAGGTGGCCAACAGCTGGGGAAGAAGTTGAGGCGCTCTGCATGCCAACAATGTCTGTGCCCCAGAGCAGCCGCAAGCTCCCACATTCTTTCTCTCCTGGCTATCCAAGGGTGGATTGGCTGCAGGTACCTTATCAGAGTGAGAAAATGAAAAGAAGAAAACGGGAAAAGATGATGGTTGGTGAAGAACATCTCACCAACCTCTTTAAGCTCTGTGAGTGGTTGGGGTTTCCCTGGGTCTGTTTGCTTAGAACTGGTGAGCAAAGGAAAACAGGTTCTGGCTGGGTTCTGTGCATCTTACAAGGGAGAAGATGCTAAAATTGACTTCCTTTTAGGCTGTAAGCTCCTACAGGCAAGGACCATGTTTTAGCCTGACCTAGTGGAGTGCCGTAAAACAGACGGATGTAAACTGTGTGCAATGCAAGGCGAGGAATGTGTCTGATGCTTTGCTTGTCCACATGGTCTGAAGAGTGCTCACATACACTAAAGGCTTACGTATGCCTACAGACTAGTCGTCATTGGGAAACAGCTGGAATACCAGGCCAAGAGCACAGGAGTGGGACACTGAGGAGCTTCTAGTCCCAGCTCTGCTCTGTCACCCCGAGAAAATCCCTCCACCTGTCTAAGCTGCACGTTCACATGTGTAGATAAGGACACCAGCACTCCCCCAGGGCGGTGTGAGGTCAGACGAAATGAGGTGCGTGAAATTTCTGGGTTCAGTAAACTTGACGCCCTGGACAAAGGAAAGGCATATCTACTCTGCTTTTCCCTCTCTCCTGGGCTTCCCTGGTGGCTCAGACGATGAAGAATCGCCTGCAATGTGGGAGACCTGGGTTCCATCCCTGGGTTGGGAAGATCCCCTGGATGAGGGCATGGCAACCCACTCTAGTATGCTTGCCTGGAGAATCCCCACGGACAGAGGAGCCTGGCAAGCTACAGTCCATGGGGTCGCAAAGAATCAGACATGACTGAGTGACTCAGCACAACATTCCCCTCTCTCCCACCACAGTGCACAAAAGGCACATTTTAGGAAACCTTGGAATTGATGAACCAGCACCTTCCAACCAGTGGGGATAGCCCTACTATTTCGAAGCTGTTAGCACTCCAAAATCACTGCAGATGGTGACTGCAGCCACGAAATTAAAAGATGCTTACTCCTTAGAAGAAAAGTTATGACCAACCTAGATAGTATATTCAAAAGCAGAGACATTACTTTGCCGACTAAGGTCCGTCTAGTCAAGGCTATGGTTTTTCCTGTGGTCATGTATGGATGTGAGAGTTGGACTGTGAAGAAGGCTGAGCGCCGAAGAATTGATGCTTTTGAACTGTGGTGTTGGAGAAGACTCTTGAGAGTCCTGGACTGCAAGGAGATCCAGCCAGTCCATTCTGAAGGAGATCAACCCTGGGATTTCTTTGGAAGGAATGATGCTAAAACTGAAGCTCCAGTACTTTGGCCACCTCATGCGAAGAGTTGACTCATTGGAAAAGACCCTGATGCTGGAAGGGATTGAGGGCAGAGGAGAAGGGGATGACAGAGAACGAGATGGCTGGATGGCATCACGGACTCAATGGACGTGAGTCTGAGTGAACTCCGGGAGTTGGTGATGGACAGGGAGGCCTGGCGTACTGCGATTCATGGGGTTGCAAAGAGTCGGACACGACTGAGCGATTGAATGGAACGTACCACAACAACAAAGAGAAACACAGAAAGAGGAGACTACGTCCATGTAGTCTGCAAGATAGGCAGGAGGGCACTAAAAAAAGAAGAAGAAAGAAAAACTCAGGATCCCAGACAGAAAACTTACCCTCAGGTCCAGGCCACTCAGCTGCTTCTGCAAATTCCCTGAGTCAGAATCAAGTGTGCAGCAAGTTAGGGGAATAAGAGGCTTTATTTAAGGAGATACAGGCAGTTTTTACTTTTCCTGCAACCAGATATGTTAGAAATAAACCCTCATCTGGGATCTCCCTAAAGCTAATGAGACTGAGCTGATAGTTCATTGACTTGCTTCGCAGAATTTATTTTATGAGTGTCTCTAATCCACATGGCTCCTCTTTCCTTTGAGATTCAACCAAGGGCAACTCCAGAAATCCCATCGGCTTATTTATACTTACCATGTCGCCTCAGACACAGTGTGTGCCCAATCAACATAATTGTTATTCCATTCTGAGAAAGCAAACACTATTTGAGAGATGACTAATCCACACGAGCATTTACATGCATGCATGTCATGCACACTTGTGTCTGTGTCTGAAAGCTCAAGTTAGAATGATAAATTCCCCACAATTATTGGGCTTCCTGTTCAGTCTATCATTCAGATGAATTTCACATAAGAAGCCTATCCCTAATGATAAATCAAAAAGATTTCCCCATTGGCCCAGGAGAGGATAAGAAAGACGCTGGACCACTGCTCTTTTCCAAGACCATGTCCCCAGGCAAGGGCCAGACCTCAGAGAGGACATCTATCTGCACGCCACACTCAGGAAAATGGACCCTGGTCCTAGGCTTCCGGTCACATGAAGATTCTGATGGCTCAGCGTGTGTGGGAGGTGTGGGAGATGGAACTGAAGGGATGGTGGAGACCTCAGAACTGATTGATCATGTGCAGAGATGACTAGTGCCATCCCCAGCACTCTACCCCACTTGGGGCAAAGAGCTTCAAGATCGACTGAGGTCATACTTCCTCCCAGCTCAGTGAAATAGAAACTCATGGTCAAAGAAGTTAGAGATTCTAAAAGTAGGATTTATACACTCTGAGTTTATGGATAAGATTAATATCTATTCCAATGGAGAAATGATGTATTACCAAATGAGCACAGTTTGCTAGATAAATCTTTTCAAAATTCAGTGTCCATGGGGAAAAAATCAAAGTGGTTGGGGTGCAAGGGTTTCTTGGTGGTGAAGACACTGAAAATCAAGTCTCAGCCATAATCTGAGCACAAGGCACTTTCTCCTCATTGCCCTTCCCTGAAGGTTCCTGCACTCCCAGGGGAGAACCAAACAGCACCCTGCTTCTAGGCTTTAGGGGGTTATGCTGGCTTGCTTTGCCTCAGACTATGTTTATATTCATCACTCCCTGGGAAAGCAATCTCAAAAGAGTGTGTCCAACTAGAAAGGTGGGATGAATGGGTCGGCATGTTTAGCCAGGAGCTTTGGACTGTAAGAACAGAGACACCTTCAGGTGAGTTTATATCAGGAGGGTCTGTCATAAGGACATGCATGCAAACAGGAGCTGCCATGAAGCCCAGAAACAGCTGCATACCAGGCTGGGAGGGGATACAGAAAGCTAGTTCAGACATTCTTTTTGCTGCAGAATTTTGTTATCTTCACTCAGAACTCCACCCTTAACACTGATGCAGGTCCTCTCCATCTCTGCCTCTGCTTCTCTGGTGAACCAAGTCAGCCTCTACCCTAGTGACTCTTAGCTCCCTCCCAGCTTGCATGCTCATGGTTATCACACACTCCTGGACCCTTCTATAGCATGATATCTATATTCTACCTTCTCTCAGTGTGCAGTCCCATGTCTGTTCCTCCTACCAACTAATCAACCCTCTCTAATTCTGTCCAAATATCTAAGGAAGACATGATGTCCTTGCTTGGCAGAGTTTTCATGTCATGTGGCACCATAGGCTTCAGGTACCCAGCCTATGGATTTCCTCATCTATACGCTACTTAGTCTATCGGTTTAAGCTGTGGCAGTGAGGTTCCACTGTATGGGGAATCCAGCCACTACTTCCTTGATTAGAAATCAGTGCATGAAAATCTCTTCACATGAGGCTGTGGTCAAGGCACTGGGTGCATGCGTGCATGCTCAGTTCACTTTTAGCCTATTGGAACAATTAGGAAGTCAGAGATCATTTGTCAATTAGCTGAACATACTATTGCATATCTCTTGCATTGTGTTAAATACATAACTTTTAAACCCCTATTTTACAGGAGTTCATCCTCTCCATTTTAAGAAAAAAGATCACCAGGGCTTCCCAGGTGGTGCTAGTGGTAATGAACCCACCCGCTAATGCAGGAGACATAAGAGACAGGGGTTCAATCCCTGGGTCAGGAAGATCCCCTGCAGGAGGGCATAGCACCCCACTCCAGTATTCTTGCCTGGAAAATCCCATGGACAGAAAAGCTTGGTGGGCTACAGTCCATAGGGTCACTCAGAGTTGACACAACTGAAGCGACTTAGCACATACTACACACAGAGATATTTGACCCAATTACTACTTTAAAGTGGAAAATATCACTGAACATGGGCGTCGATGCCTGACAAGAGTCCTACTTTAAGGGGCCTCCTACAGCAGGTTTTTCAGTTTCTGCAGGAGGGCACAGCAATTCTCCCTGAATGGGGAAATATCTTTTCTCCCATAACCAAAGCCTCATGTTTCTAAGACAGTTAAGAAAAAAAAATCCTGCCTAAGAAGGACCGACCTGCTACTCATTTAATTCCAATATCTCCTTGTTGAGCACTGAGCACTGAGCTGGGTCTGAAGGTGCCACGTGCCTCGTACAGGACCCGAGCTCCAAGCATACATCCTCTGGCATTGAATCTAAGGTGACGGCCCAGCAGAAAAAGTTGATTTGGTCCCGGAGGCCTAGACAGTGCCTCTGTGGTCTCCTGGATCCCAGGGAGGGAGTTGCTGCCTCCAGCCCTCAGTTCCCTCCAAGTGCTACTTGCTACTTGCTCAACTACTCGAGTTGAGCAGGGGGAGGCCACTGCAATCAAATAGGCTGGCAGAATGAGCACACTTGTGCTTCGGGTGCATCTGGAAATTGGCCTTCTCTAACTCTTCACAGGACATTTCTCCAGCAGTTTTATGATTACTGAAGATAATCAGGACAGTTGGAAAGCTGGACTATTTGTACCCTTTCCTCTCTTTGGGCCTCAAGCACCAAAAACAGTTTAAGTCAGTGTCCTAGAGGTTCCCTCCCATTCAGAGAAAAGGTTTAATCATCCAAAGGCACTATATTTCTGTACTCATTAATTTTTAAAATATTCCCCAGTCAATATTCTTACCAATGAGCATGATTATTTCCTGCTTAGTGACAGGTTGAAGATATGCCAACAGTTTCTACCACCTTCTGTTTTCTACCAGGAATAAAAAATAGCATTCAACTATTCACAGCATCTATCGCAGTCAGTGTGACTTTAAATAATGGAGATAAACATCTGCTTTTCTTTTTTTCAGTTTTGGCTGTGCTGGGTCTTCGGTGCTGTGCAGGCTTTTCTCTAGTCGTGGCGAGTGGGGGCTACTCCTAGCTGAGGAGCACAGGCCATTGTGGTGGCTTCTCTTGTTGCAGATACGGGCTCTAGGGGTGTGGGCGTCAGTAGTTCTGGCTCCTGGGCTCTAGAACACAGGTTTGATAGTTGTACACAGGCTTAGCTGCTCTGCGGTATATGGGCTCTTCACAGACCAGGGGTCAAACTTGTGTCTCCTGCTGGCAGGTGGATTCTTTACCACTGAGCCACCAAGGAGCCCTAAACATCTATTTTTTGGTAGTATTTCCTGATCACCACCTATCACTCTAAGTTGGAAGACGACTCCTAATTTACTGTCCCTATCTCTCTTCTATTCTTATCCATTTATTTTACATGAGAAAATATACAAAGACGTATGGATAAGAATAGAAGAGAGATATATAAACATAAATACTATCCCATAATTTTAATTACGTCTTTCACACTTTGTTTATTGGTTGAGTCTAAAAACGAATAAGCCAATAAATATCATTTTTGTCATAATTACTATGTAAATATTATTCACCACAGAAGCAAATGGTATTATATAATTAATTTTCCTTCTGTATAGGTAAGATGCCATAATCCCTAGGATATCTGGAGAATGTCAAGGTCAAGGTCAAATAGATTATCTATCCAGATACTCAACCAATGCTCCAGTCATCTCACAATGTAATAAACTTTCTGTGAGACTCATGACTCTGGTATAAAATGACCTGGTGTTTCCCAAGATTTCTAATTGGTTTTCTTCCACTCAGTGATAGGGTTGCATGAGATTCCCATTTTACCCAGGGGCCTTACTCAAGGACCTTCCCTCCTTGTGGATTGATTATTCTACACGCTTGGTGTACACTTCCAATGCTAGGATTTTCCTTCACCACACTATTGAGTTAGAGCCACTTTTTCCTTAATCATGGCTTTCTTTCCCCTAGTTTTTACTAGAAAAACTCTCTTATTCTGCCAAGTAAATATCCTGTATGCCTAAAAATGTATTTTACTTTCCCACTTGATTAACAGTTTGGCAGATACAGAATCCTAGATCAGACTAAATCCAGTTCAAAATAATTTCCCCTAAGAATTTTGTGGCATTGCTCTATGACTTTCTATCAGCTAATGTTGCTGATAGAGGAAAAGAACAGAAAGGGAAAGATTAGAGATCTCTTCAAGAAAATTAGAGATACCAAGGGAACATTTCATGCAAAGATGGGCTCGATAAAGGACAGAAATGGTCTGGACCTAACAGAAGCAGAAGATATTAAGAAGAGGTGGCAAGAATACACGGAAGAACTGTACAAAAAAGATCTTCATGACCCAGATAATCATGATGATGTGTTGACTAATCTAGAGCCAGACATCTTGGAATGTGAAGTCAAGTGGGCCTTAGAAAGCATCACTACGAACAAAGCTAGTGGAGGTGATGGAATTCCCGTTGAGCTGTTTCAAATCCTGAAAGATGATGCTGTGAAAGTGCTGCACTCAATTTGCCAGCAAATCTGGAAAACTCAGCAGTGGCCACAGGACTGGAAAAGGTCAGTTTTCATCCCAATTCCAAAGAAAGGCAATGCCAAAGAATGCTCCAACTACCGCACAATTGCACTCATCTCACATGCTAGTAAAGTAATGCTCAAAATTCTCCAAGCCAGACTTCAGCAATATGTGAACCGTGAACTCCCTGATGTTCAAGCTGGTTTTAGAAAAGGCAGAGGAACCAGAGATCAAATTGCCAACATCCGCTGGATCATGGAAAAAGCAAGAGAGTTCCAGAAAAACATCTATTTCTGCTTTATTGATTATGCCAAAGCCTTTGACTGTGTGGATCACAGTAAACTGTGGAAAATTCTGAAAGAGATGGGAATACCAGACCACTTGACCTGCCTCTTGAGAAATCTGTATGCAGGTCAGGAAGCAACAGTTAGAACTGGACATGGAACAACAGACTGGTTCCAAATAGGAAAAGGAGTACGTCAAGGCTGTATATTGTCACCCTGCTTATTTAACTTATATGCAGAGTACATCATGAGAAATGCTGGACTGGAAGAAACACAAGCTGGAATCAAGATTGCTGGGAGAAATATCAATAATCTCAGATATGCAGATGACACCACCCTTATGGCAGAAAGTGAGGAGGAGCTAAAAAGCCTCTTGTTGAAAGTGAAAGAGGAGAGTGGAAAAGTTGGCTTGAAGCTCAACATTCAGAAAACGAAGATCATGGCATCTGGCCCCATCACTTCATGGGAAATAGATGGGGAAACAGTAGAAACAGTGTCAGACTTTGTTTTTTTGGGCTCCAAAATCACTGCAGATGGTGACTGCAGCCATGAAATTAAAAGGCGCTTACTCCTTGGAAGAAAAGTTATGACCAACCTAGATAGTATATTCAAAAGCAGAGACATTACTTTGCCGACTAAGGTCTGTCTAGTCAAGGCTATGGTTTTTCCTGTGGTCATGTATGGATGTGAGAGTTGGACTGTGAAGAAGGCTGAGCGCCGAAGAATTGATGCTTTTGAACTGTGGTGTTGGAGAAGACTCTTGAGAGTCCCTTGGACTGCAAGGAGATCCAACCAGTCCATTCTGAAGGAGATCAACCCTGGGATTTCTTTGGAAGGAATGATGCTAAAACTGAAGCTCCAGTATTTTGACCACCTCATGCAAAGAGTTGACTCATTGGAAAAGACCCTGATGCTGGGAGGGAATGGGGGCAGGAGGAGAAGGGGACGACCAAGGATGAGATGGCTGGATGGCATCACGGACTCAATGGACGTGAGTCTGAGTGAACTCCGGGAGTTGGTGATGGACAGGGAGGCCTGGCGTGCTGCGATTCATGGGGTTGCAAAGAGTCGGACACGACTGAGCGACTGAACAGAACGGAATGTTGCTGATGCCAACTGATTTTTGTTACAATGCGGTCTTCTTGATTTGCCGGTTTGTTTCACTCTGAAAGCTTTTAGGGCCTTCACTTTATCCTGACCTTTCTGAGTATGATTAGATGACTCTTAAATGCTGATTTTTTTTTCCCACACTGTTCAACATTTGAAGAGCTTTGTCAAATTAAAGACTTGTACCTTTCATCAACTGTTGTGAATTCCCTCACAATTAAAATCAAACCTATATTGTATAGCCTAAATTCTGTAACTACCATTAGTCATATGTTGATTATTCTTTCATGTTCTTTTTTTTTCTCATGTTTTCCAACTATCCTTTTGCTTTATAGCATGGAAGTTAGCTTTGACTTTACTATCAAAAACTGCTATTGATTTAAAATTTTTAAAATAATTTTTTATTACACAAGTTAATTCTTTGACAATGCATTTATTACATCATTCTGTTCTCATCTTGAATACAATGTCTTCTCAATTTTCTGTGAGGACATATTCAGATTTTCTTTTCTTAGTTATCTTTTGTTTCCTGGGGTTTCCCTGGTCGCTCAGACGATAATCTGCTTGTAACGCAGAAGACTCAGGTTCAATCCTTAGGGGAAGATCCCTGGAGTAGAAAATGGCAGCCTCCACTAGTATTCTTGCCTGGGAATCTTATGGACAGAGGAGCCTAGTGGGTTACAGTCCACGGGTCACAAAGAATTGGACGCCACTGACGACTCACACTTTCACTTTTGTTTCCTGAAATAGCTCCTCCTCAATCGGTTACATGTGTTTTGCTCCTTTTACCTAGTGCTCTTCTTCTTCATATATTGTTCATTCATATTCAAGAGAAATGGACAAGGCTGACTATTCCAGGTAGCTAGTATGATTTCCTTCTGCTATTTTATAGGACCGTATGATTATTTCCCTTAATAGACCTCTGTCCTAAATTATAAGCTGATTGCAACCTTTGCATAGCTGGATGGGATATGTTTAATGGTCGGCTTTATTTTAGGGTGATAAGTGAGAAACAAACCACCCAAATTCCAGAAGAAAAAAATAAAGCTTTATCCTGGGATAGCAATACTCACTAGGAGTCTTAGTTCTCTATAGATTGCTTGTTTTCTTTCTAGAGAACATTTATCAGTTTGGGTTTGTTTTTCTTTTTGGTTTTGGCTTATTTGCTTTTTATGCTTGAAGTAAATTCAAGTTACTAACTGCTTTATAAAGGAAGGGCCAAGGAGAAGGGGACTATGCGGCTGACTTCTGCAGCTCTTACCTTCCATCAAAACTTTTCTTTTCAGTTCCCTCTCACTACTACTCTTCACACCTATTGATCCAGAGTCCAAACCCCCTTAGGGGTTTCACTGGTAAGATCAGCTTCCTTGGCTCCTGCAAGCCCCATCTGCTCTGTGGCTCCCTCTGCTTGCTCACTAATCAAAATATTTTCATTTCCCTCTTATGAAAATTTCCAGAAATGATTTATTCATCCATGATCTCTCTTTGAAAACTTTGAGCTTATTCCTTCTTGTTTCTCTAAGTCCTGAAACTTCAAATGGGTTTCAGAAGACAAGGGGAGTCCATGAGTGAAAAGTTTTCGAATCTTGAATCAGAAATCCCCCAACACTTCTTTTGGGGTGTTTAGACAAGAGAAACACAGTGTTTTCCCTCCCCTAGGGCCAGAGAGAGGACATCAGTGGTGATGGCCTGTGGAGGACGGTTGTTCCCAGCAGGATGGCTGCCTCATAGAGTCACAAGCCACAAAGGCTGTGAGGCAGCAAAGAGGCCTGAGTGGAAGACCTTGAGAAATGATTGTGAGTCAGCTGTCTGAGTCAGTCATTGGCCTGCAGAGCTCTCAAAAGTAACTGGGGGCCACTTTAAAGAGGGGGTTAATTTATAAAAATGGGAAAGCAGAAGCTCATTTCAGCATACACTGGGATAAGAAAGGAAGTATTATCTTAGATTGCAGTCTTATTGTCTTTAAAAATTTTCTTCCACAGAAGTGTTAGTACAGCTCAAGCAAAGATTAACGTTTAGAACATCTAGGGACAAAACGCTGTTTGATTCAAGACATCTTGCCTGTTATACAACATCTAACTCGAGGTGAGGGAAAGAGGGCATGGAGGGAACTTACTTGGATTCTACTACGTGTTAGGAATGGAAGCATCTTATTTTGATTCATCCCCACAAGAACTTCATGAGATTTATTCATTCCATTAACCAGCTAAATTTAATGACCATCCTATGTATACCTGGAACTGTGCTAGGCATGGGGAGAAAAATGGTGTACGAAAATAAACACTCTTTGGGTCTACAAACTAATATAGGAAAACAGACAAACAATCACATAAATGGATATAAAGTTAAAACTACAAGTTCTACAAAGTGCTATATGATACCATGAAAATGCAAAAATGAGGAAATCCAAGCCTGTACAAAAGGAAGATGAGGGAAGGCATTTCTGAGAAAATGGCATTTGATCTGAGATCTAAAGAAATGACGAGAGCTAATCAGTTGAAAAGAAAGGGGAGGGGTATTCCAAATGAAAGATCTATCTGTGCAAAATAGGGGATACAAGAGGCATGAGTACCCCTTTCTTTTGGGTAGAGAAAGCGTGACAGTTTTAATACACAGAATAATCATCATTTGGCATCTACTATAGTATAATGGTTTAAGACAAGAGTCAACAATGGATTCTAATGGTTGAAGAAGAAAGTTTGATAAGAAACAGGTTCTATATAGTCTCAGAATATTTCCCCACAAAATACTTTTTTAATTATAAAGGGAAAAATAGTAACGTCACAATGACAAAACCTGATAGACATCACTTTTAACTAAGTGATCAAAATTAACATCATATTCATAATAATGGGATAATTTATAACATTTTTCTCCTGATATGAGCACTAAAAAGAATACAAAATTGCCTATGTGATATTCCTGCCCTAAATGGATAATATGTATCTAATCATTAGGAACCATCAGACAACCTAAAATGAGAACATTCTACAAAATAACTGGCAATATTCTTCAAAAACATCAGTGTCATAAAAGACAAAGAAAGACTGAGGGACAGTTCCATATTAAGGAGTTGAAAGAGACAGGGAAACTAAGTGGAATATGTGAGGCTGGATCCTGGAGCAGAAAACATTTTTTTTTTTACTTTTGCTATAAAAGATATTAATGGAATGCTTAGTGAAATCTGAAAAAGATCCATAAGTTAGAAAACAGTACTGTGCGTGTGTGTGCTCAGTCATGTCCAACTCATCACAATCCCATGGACCGTAGCCTGCCAGGCTTCTCTGTCCATGAGATTTCCTAGGCAAGAATACTGGAATGGGTTTTCATTTCCTACTCCAGGGGATCTTCCCAACCCAGGGACTGAACCCATGTCTCTTGCATCCCCTGTACTGGCAGGTGGGTTCTTTACCACGAGCACCAAGAGAGTCAGGCACAACTTAATGGCTGAGCATGCATCCCTGAGTGGAGATCATTAAACAAAGGAGAGAGGGAGACAGGAATGAAACTGAACTTACAGAGAAGTGCAAAACAATATCATCCTTGAAAATCATGTTAAGATGTTGGTCTTTATCCTGAAAGCAATGGAAAGCCACTGAAAGGTATGGAGAGGCAAATGACATGATCAGATTAGAGTTAGATTTTGAAAAGCTCACTCTGGTTGCAGGGCAGAAGAGAGACTGCAGAGGGTCTAGAATAACCTCATAAGAAACTGTCATGTGAAGGGCAGCCGAGTGGTGACATTGGACCTTGACAGCAGTTGGTGGATTTAAAAGCTACTTGGGCATTAACATTTATGGTGTTTGGAATAGACTGGAAATGGGAGAGGACAGGGAGGAGCTAGAATGGGAGGAATCATACTGGACTCCCAGGTTTCTGGTTTGTAGATGGTGAAGACCTTTACACGGATAGGGAAACCAATTTGGGGGGAAAGTCAAGAGTTTGATTTTAGAGGTATCATGTGTAAGTTTCATTTGAGATATCTAGGGAGAGCTGTCAAATAGGAGCTGATTGGCAGTGGGAATGAAAGGCGGGAAAGGTGGGAATGATCAGTGGTGGGAATGTAGCTGAGCTCACCCAGAGAGCAGGGCCTAGGAGGGAGACTTGAAGACCTCTGTGGGTCTGTCTGTGCGTCTGTGTTCTTAACTCTCATTTCATAGATGAAAACAGAAGGCTGTAAGTGACAGAGCAAAAATTGAAATGGAGGTCTGTCTGACTTCAAATCTCTGCCTTTCCCAGTAAGCTCTCAAGTACAAGATACTTTTGGTCCTTTTCCAGTTTCATGCAAAATAATCCTAGAGGAATCAAAATGTACTAGGAAAGAAGTGATGTGGTAGAAGGGGTTTATAGGTCTTCCTTTCTTTAGATACCCAGTTAATGAGATTTTTATCAGTTAGGAAAACCAAAAAGCCACCCTTTCTTTCAAATGTTTCGAAGTTTGCTTGTAGTTTACCTCCAGAAGCACATCGGAAAGCCACTTTTCTTTTGAATATAAACACATCCTTTGGTAATGTTGTGGAGAGTCAGAAAAATCTATCCCTGCTCTGAGTATAAATTTCCAAGGTCAAACTTTGCTGAGTTGGTTCTTCCCTGAACTTATCATTCATCTCCTGTTAACATGTTGAGAAATGAGAGAACTGGAGCCTGCCATGGTCATTTTTGCAGAGACTCCAGCGTAAAACTGCAATGATCCTGCCCCCGCCTCTACCTCCCCATCTCAGATCATGGTTGTATAAGTGACAAATTTCATGTGTTATTCAGAAGTTTCCCCTGTTATCAGGAAATTTCATGTCTGTGATTCCATTCACCTTTTCTGAGTTAAGTGAAACAAACTCACAGCTATGCTTTGCACATCTCCTAAAGGAGCTTGTAATAACTCCTGGCTTGTGAGGTTGGCTGCCGGCAAATACCTAGTGTGCTGTGGTGGAAGATGAGAGGCCAGACACAGAGCCCAGCCAACAGAACGGCTTTGAGTGATGAGCTAAAGATGAGAGATTCGAAGATATGAGGCTCTGGGATAACTCAGAGCCTCCCTGGGTTTTTAGACAGCTTATAACCTTTATAGGTTTCCCTGGTGGCTCAGACTGTAAAGAATCCACCTATAGTACAAGAGACCTGAGTTTGATCCCTGGGTCAGGAAGATCCCCTGGAGAAAGCACTGGCTCCCCACTCCAGTATTCTTGCCTGAAGAATTCCATGGGCAGAGGAGCTTGGCAGCTGCAGTCCATGGGGTGGCCAAGAGTCAGACACGACTAAGCAACAAACACTTCCACTTTCAATCTATATAAATACATTCACACACTTATTTGATGGCCTATTGTGCTTTGCCAACAGCAAGTATCCCCACATCCATGTCCTAGGGTACTTCTGACCCTGGCTCTAGGACACCTTCCCTAAACTCACAGCTATATTTTGAAGAAGCAGTGTATTTTTCAGACAAGGAAATAAATACAGGAGCTTCCAGCTCTGTGCCCAAATTATGACAATCTCAGTTTACATTCAGCTATGACTCTGAGCCCTTTGGCTATGATGCTGAACTTCCTATGAGCAGACTTAGACCAAAACTTTAAGCAGAAATAGCATCTCTTATTCTCATTGCAGCACCAAGATCCCCCTACTTAAAGAAGCATTTGCCAAGCACTGTTAACCAAAACCTCATCCAATCTCTAAAGTCCAGTGGGTTGACCTGGAGACGGAGTGGGGCTGGTTATTTTTTATGACTTCCATTCTACTTCCTGTCCATGTCATAGAAACACAACTAAGTTATAATCTGAAAACATATCAGAAGTTAAGCACAATGAAAGTAATAATGGCTAATATTTACTGAGATCTTATTGAGCACCAGGCACCACGGTGAGCCCTTCATAGACACTAGTTCACTGATTCTTCCCAGCAACCCTATAAGACAGTTACTACTATTGTCCCCATCTCACTGATAAGGAAATAAGACTCGGCAGACTAAGTAACATCAGTCAGTAGTGCCTAGCCAAGGGGACAGAGTAAAACAAAACCCCAAGTAAACTGCTGAATCTCCAGATGGGAACTACAGAACACAATTTTATCTAGTTCCAATAATGACTAAAACAGGTCCATGACCAACAATCAGCCAGGATAATATTGGATATAATCTCATAAAATGACATTTAGTTTGTAACCTCACTTCGCAAGCATGTCAGTAATGTGATCCTATGCCAGAGCAAGCATTGTTTCATAAATGTTTGCAAGCATTTATAACAAAACAATTTACATTCTTGTAATGATTAGTCTTTGTGCAAGAATCATCATTGATTTTTTTTCAACATTTTTGTGCATTCACACAGAAAATACACAAAACCTAACAGTATAGCTCTATGTATTTGCACAAAGCAAACACATATCTACACCCATTGCTGATCAGGAAACTGATTATTAATAACATACAGTTTGCACCCTTCCCCTCTTATATCTCAAAAGATACACTATTCTCCTAACTTCTGTCACCATAGATAGTTTTGATTGTTTTTGAACTTCATATAAATGGAGTCTTACATTAGATACTCTTTTGTGTCCAACATCTTTTTTTTTAATTTAAGTTTATTTATTTTAATTGAAGGCTAGTTACTTTACAATATCTTTTGCTCAACACTGTTTGTAACATTCCTTGTGAATGGTTGTTGTTCATTTTCAATGTCTCATGGCATTTCATTGTATGAATATACTACGACAAGCTTAACTATTCTATTTTTGATAGATGTTAAAATTGTTTCTAAGTTTTGGTTAAACAAATAATGTTGTTATGACAATCTTCATACATATTTTGGTGCGTTTCTGTTGAGTATAAATCTAAGAACAGAAACAGTAGATTGTAGAGTACGTATAGCTTCACTTTTACCAGATGGTGCCAACCTGTTTTCCAAAATAGTTATATCAATTTATACACCCACCAGCAGTATTTGCAGAGTGTGAATGGTTGCACTGCTCCATATCCTTATAAATCCTTGGTCTTTTGCATCTTTTTTATTCTAGCCATTTTGGAAGACGAGTTGGAGGTAGAATCTTATATCTATTATTATTTGTATTCTAATGAGATAAGCACTGTTTTTCCAAAGTACTTGGAATTTGGTTTAATCAAGTGAAAGGTATAAACAAAGAAATGACAGTCATGAAAAAAAGAAGTTTCTATCCTCACAGCTCCCTAGAAAGAGCAGGCAGGCACGCCGCACACGGGGGCACCAGGGTGGCTTAGGAGGCAGAAGGACGTGGAAGAACATGACCAAAGGCCTCTGCGGTGGTTTTGACAGTTGTCCCCAGTTCCTGGGGTGATTAGGGCACAGGTAGGGTGGCCTTGAATGTGAGACACTGATAATGGTGGTGTGTGTGGCTCTGGATTGGTTGGTTTGCATATGGAAAGTGCCTAAAGACAAGTTGCTTACTACTTCTAGGAATTAGCTAACCTTTGGAAAAGGAGTGGCTCCAGAGTCAGCAAGGCTCCAAGATGTCAAAACACCAGAATACAAAAAATAAAAGGACATCATTAACATCACTTCGTATGCTCATTGAGTATTTGGGGATATTGTTTTGCAGCCATTCAAGTCTTTCGCCCATTTTTCTATTTGATTCTCTGTCTTTCTCTTATTGATTTATAGGAATTCTTCCTATATTCTGGATGTGAGAACCTGATTAACTATGTGTATTACAAATATCTTTTCCCATTCTATTTTGTTTTCACTCTTTTAGTGCTATCTTGTGATGAATATTTCTTAATTTTTATGTTGTCAATTTATCAATCTTTTTCTTCATCTTTAATGTTTTTCCTTAAGAAATATTTGCCTACTCCAAGGTCATGAAGATTTTCTCTCTGTTATCTTCTAAAAGCCTTTGGTGCCTTGTTTGCTTTTCATATTGAAGCTATAATCCATCTGGAATTTATGTGTATGGTGTAATATGAGGTAAAAAAATTTTTTTCCAATTAGACCAGCATCACCTATTGAAAAGCTATCCTTTTCCCACTATTTTCTGTAGCAATTTATTATAAATTGGGTGAACATTTACGTGTGTGTGGTTTTCATAGATCTACTATTATGTTACACTGGTCATTTGTTTCGAAAATTTTGCAACACCATACTATGAATATATTGTTGTTGTTCAGTCACTCAGTCATGTCTGACTCTTTGTGATCCCATCAACTGCAGCACACCAGGCTTCCTTGTCCCTCACTATCTCCAGGAGTTTGCTCAAACTCATGACCTTGAATCAGTGATGCCATCCAACCATCTCATCCTCTGTCACCCCCTTCTCCTCCTGCCTTCAATCTTTCCCAGCAACAGGGTCTTTTCCAAAGAGTTGGCTCTTTGCATCAGGTGGCCAAAGTACTGGAGTTTCAGCTTTATCATCAGTCCTTTCAATGAATATTTAGGGTTTATTTCCCTTAGGTTTGACTGGTTTGATCTCATTGCAGTCCAAGGGTTTTGAGACTTCTTCTACAGGAATGTCTTGACAATTCTTGGTTCTTTGAATTTTTATATGAACTCTAGAATTAATTTGTCAACTTCCACAAAAAAAAATTGTACCCGCTGGGATGTCTTGATCAGTGATGTCAAGTTGATATCATTACAATACTGAATCTTCCGATTTATGAATATAATATGTCTTTGCATTTATTTAACTCTTCTCTAATCTCTTTCAATCTTGTTGTATAGTTTTCTTTGTACAGGTCTTACACATCTTTCATTATATTTATTCCTAATTTATATGATGTGTTTTAATGCCTGTGGCAATCATTAAGCTATATCACTTGGTCTCTCTTTTAAAAAAAAAAAAAGTTCTGTTGGCTAACACCTTTAGGATATGCTTCATGTCTTAAGGTTAAGAACAGGCTATTCCTGAGAAATCCCCAGACACTGCTTAAATAAAGCAAGGATACTTGGCTCTGACCATATCTGCCCAGTATGGGAACACTTTAACAGATAATTTTTGCTTCAGTGCTCCCTACTGCACCGGTCAAGACTTTGTGAGATTGATATCATAGTCTGAGGCTATCCTTTCCCAGTTGTGCTTCCTTCCTTTTTTACCTTTCTTGGATGCTACCTCACAATAAACATCCTCCATTCCTCAATCTGTCTCAGTGTCTGCTTCCAGAGGATCCAACTGATAATGCTATTATTAAGGGCATTGTTTATTAAACTTCAATTTCTGCTTGTTTATTGTTGGTAGATGGAAAACACAATTGATTTTTACATGTGACTTTGTATTAGCTACATCGCTAAATTTAATATTAATCCTGATTCTTCTGCATTTTCTAGTACAAACTATAAAATCCTTATAGCTTTAATTTATTCTCCAACTTTATCACACTATGACCTATTTTAGAATGTTATAAATATCATAAGACAGTTTATCATTTTTTCTTAAAATAGTTCTTTGCATTTTAAAATAAAAATCATCTTCTATATTTACCTAAATACTATTTCAAATGCTCTTCATTTCCTTCTAAAGTTTCCATATGACATAATTTACTTTCTGAAGAAATTCTTATAGCATTTTGTTGTGCCAATTTTCTAATAGTAAATCTCTTAGTTTTCTTTAATCAGAAAATGTTTTTATGTAATTTTTGTTGTTTTCTAAAAGTGGTTTCTAAAAGTGCAGATGACACCACCCTTATGGCAGAAAGTGAAGAAGAACTAAAAAGTCTCTTGATGAAAGTGAAAGAGGAGAGTGAAAAAGTTGGCTTAAAGCTCAACATTCAGAAAACAAAGATCATGGCATCTGGTCCCATCACTCCATGGGAAATAAATGGGGAAACAGTGGAAACAGTGTGAGATTTTATTTGGGGGGGCTCCAAAATCACAGCAGATGGTGGTGACTGCAGCCATGAAATTAAAAGACACTTACTCCTTGGAAGGAAAGTTATGACCAACCTAGATAGCATACTGAAAAGCAGAGACATTACTTTGCCAACAAAGGTCCTTCTAGTCAAGGCTATGGTTTTTCCAGTAGTCATGTATTGATGTGAGAGTTGGACTGTGAACAAAGCTGATTGCCAAAGAATTGATGCTTTTGAACTGTGGTGTTGAAGAAGACTCTTGAGAGTCCCTTGGACTGCAAAGAGATCCAACCAGTCCATTGTGAAGGAGATCAGTCCTGGGTGTTCTGTGGAAGACTGATGCTGAAGCTGAAACTCCAATACTTTGGCCACCTCATGCGAAGAGTTGGCTCATTGGAAAAGACTTTGATGTTGGGAGGGATTGGAGGCAGGAGGAGGGGACAACAGAGGATGAGATGGCTGGATGGCATCACCGACTTGATGGACATGAGTCTGAGTGAACTCCGGGAGTCGGTGATGGACAGGGAGGCCTGGCATGCTGCAATTCATGGGATCGCAAAGAGTCAGACATGACTGAGCAACTGAACTGAACTGAATTGAAAAGTGGTTTATTGATATATAATTCATATACTATATAATTCATTTAAAGTGTATAATTTAATGATTTTTAATATATTCACAGTTGTGCAACCACTGCTACAATTAATTTTAGAACATTTTCATTACTCCCCCACACCTCCACACCCCAACCCCCCAGCGCCAACTCACAGCTCAAAACAAACCTCATACACTTTAGCAGTCACTCTTCCTTTCTCCTCCATTATCTCCTTCCAGCCTGAGGCAACAACTAATCTACTTTATTTCCCTATGCATTTGCTTATTTCATAAAAAATGGAATTATATATTGTCTTTAGCAAATGGCTTCTTTCTCTAAAAATGTTTTCGAGGTTTACCCATGTTGTAGCATGCTGCAGTATTTTCTTTCTTTTTATGGCCAAACTGATGATGAAATTCTTTGGCGCTCAGCTTTCTTCACAGTCCAACTCTCACATCCATACATGACCACTGGAAAAACCATAGCCTTGACTAGATGGACCTTTGTTGGCAAAGTAATGTCTCTGTGCCAAAGAATTGATGCTTTTGAACTGTGGTGTTGGAGAAGACTCTTGAGAGTCCCTTGGACTGCAAGGAGATCCAACCAGTCCATTCTAAAGGAGATCAGCCCTGGGTGTTCTTTGGAAGGAATGATGCTAAAGCTGAAACTCCAGTACTTTGGTCACATCATGCGAAGAGTTGACTCATTGGAAAAGACTCTGATGCTGGGAGGGATTGAGGGCAGGAGGAAAAGGGGACAGCAAGGATGAGATGGCTGGATGGCATCACCGACTCAATGGATGTGAGTCTGAGTGAACTCTGGGAGATGGTGATGGACAGGGAGGCCTGGCGTGCTGCGATTCATGAGGTCACAAAGAGTCAGACACGACTGACTGAAACTGAACTGATCTGAATTGATGATGAAATTGATGCTTTCAAATTGTGCTGCTGGAGAAGACTCTTGCAAGTTCCTTGGACCTCAAGGAGATCAAACCAGTCAATCCTAAAGGAAATCAACCCTGAATATTCATTGGAAGGACTGATGCTGAAGCTGAAGCTCCAATCCTTTGGCCACGTGATGCCAAGAGCTGACTCATTGAAAAAGACCCTGATGCTGGGAAAAACTGAAGGCATAGGAGAAGGGGATGGCAAAGGATGAGATGGTTGGATAACATCACCAACTGAATGGACATGAATTTGAGTAAACTCTGGAAGATAATGGAGGAGAGGGAAGCCTGGTGTTCTGCAGGCCATAGGGTCACAAAGAATTGGAAATGACTTAGCAACTGAACAACAACAACATGGCCAGATAATATTCCAATGTATGACTGTGTCATATCTTATTTATCCATTCACCAACTGTTTTCATTTTTTAGCTATTATGAGTAATGCTCTTACAAACGACAGTGCACATGTTTTTATATGGACAGAAATATTTTCATTTCTCTTGAGGAAATGAAGAGAAATTGCTAAGTCTTATTAACTTTTTGAGAAAGTGCCAGATTGTCTTTAAAGCAACTATCTACACCATTTTATATTCCCACCAACAATGTATGAGTTTCCTAGTTTATCTGCATTCTTGTCAACATTTGTTATTATCTGTCTTTTTTTTTTTTATCATAGCTGTCCTAGTGGATGTATAGTGTTATCTCACTGTGACTTTGATTTGAATAGCCTTAATGGCTAATGATGTTGAGCATCTTCTGACTTGCATATCTTCTTTGGAAAAATAACCTTTGCCCATTTTTAATTGGGGTCTTTTTATTATTGGGTTGTATACCTTTGTCTTATATTTTCACTGGATATAAAATTCTGGGTCAAAAGGATGGGTTTTTGTTTGTTTATTTGTTTGTTTGCTTAAGCACTTAAAGATGTTATTCCAGAAATCACCATTAGGCAAATACCACAGTAAAACTTTTCATAGACAAGATCTATAGACAGATACTAGTGAAAGTCTAAGGTGAAGCAGGATACCTGCTTGGCCTCAAAGTGTTTCCTACAAGACATTTTTTTATTACAAAAGGCAAAACAATGACTTCCTAGTAAAGACACGTGACCTTATCTAATTGATCAAGTTAACATCACCAGGAATGAGACATTTGATATCCTGAACTCCCTGATGTGATATAGTGAGAAAAATACAACATCACTTCTGTGATATTCCTGTGAAAAATACTAATTATCATCATCAGAAAACCTCAGACAACCCCAAATTGAGACAGTCCACAAAACATCTGACTAATACCCTTCCAAAGACAAGGATAGACTGAGGAATTGTGACAGATGTTGAAGATGAAACATAAAAAATACAATGTGGGATCCTCAACTGGATCCTGAAACAGAAAAAAAAGGATATTAAAAGGAAAACTGGTGAAATTCTAATAAGGTCTATAATTTAATTAATGGAATTGTACCAATATTAATTTCTTGGCTTTGATAATTATCAATGTTTATATATGCTGGTAACATTAGGGAAAGCTGGGTAAAAGGTACACAGAAATTTTAAGTACTATTTTTGTGACTTTTCTGTATTTTCTAAAATTACTTTAATATAAAAAGCTTCTTTAAAATGTTATTCCACTATCTTTTGACCTCGAACATTTCTGATGAGACCTGAACAATAATTCAAATAATTTTTCTCCTAATGTAATATTTTAATTCATTACAAGCTTATTTTCCTTCATTAAACATACTGCCTTACTCATAATGTCTACTTTTTAAATCTTGTGAGCAAATTCCATAGGTTGTTCCTAAATTTCTCAGTGTTAGCCTAAGTTTATTGTCTTTTCTCTTAAGACTGGGACACATTTCTTGGTTTTCATATGTCAAGTTGAATTGAATCCTGTATCTTATCAGTGCTGTGTTGTAGAGACTAGATTTATTTACATCTCTCCAAAGAATGTTGTTTTCATTATAGCGGTCAGTTAATTTGATTTGTTCAAATTGTAAACTTTGTCTCTTGCACAACAACTCAAGCACAACAACTCAAATCTCATTTCTGATTTTTGGCCTTCCTTTAAGGTACACAGAGCATATCCCTGGCATGTATTGCTGAGAGGTCAACCAGAAATTTGGGCAGAACTTATACAGAGAATTTTGGGCTTTGATACTCTCCATTCCAGGACTGTAATCTCACTTTCCAGTCACTGTGGTAACCTATCCTCTAATTGTTTAGGACAGAAAGACAGATGGACAGAACTTTCATCAGGGTTTTTGTCACTTCATATAGTATCTGTATGCAGGAAGCAACAGTTAGAACTGGACATGGAACTGCAGACTGGTTGCAAATAGGAAAAGGAGTATGTCAAGGCTGTATATTTTCACCTTGCTTATGTAACTTCTATGCAGAGTACATCATGAGAAACGCTGGACTGGAAGAAACACAAGCTGGAATCAAGATTGCTGGGAGAAATATCAATCACCTCAGATATGCAGATGACACCACCCTTATGGCAGAAAGTGAAGAGGAACTAAAAAGCCTCTTGATGAAAGTAAAAAAGGAGAGTGAAAAAGCTGGCTTAAAGCTTAACATTCAGAAAACAAAGATCATGGCATCTGGTCCCATCACTTCATGGGAAATAGATGGGGAAACAGTGGAAACAGTGTCAGATTTTATTTTTTTAGGCTCCAAAATCACTGCAGATGGTGATTGCAGCCATGAAATTAAAAGATGCTTACTCCTTGGAAGAAAAGTTATGAGCAACTTAGATAGCATATTCAAAAGCAGAGACATTACTTTGCCAACTAAGGTACATCTAGTCAAGGATATGGTTTTTCCTGTGGTCATGTATGGATGTGAGAGTTGGACTGTGAAGAAGGCTGAGTGCAGAAGAATTGATGCTTTTGAACTGTGGTGTTGGAGAAGACTCTTGAGAGTCCCTTAGACTGCAAAGAGATCCAACCAGTCCATTCTGAAGAAGATCAGCCCTGGGTGTTCTTTGGAAGGAATGATGCTAAAACTGAAACTCCAATACTTTGGCGACCTCATGCGAAGAGTTGACTCATTGGAAAAGACTCTGATGCTGGGAGGGATTGAGGGCAGGAGGAGAAGGGGATGACAGAGAACGAGATGGCTGGATGGCATCACCAACTCAATGGACATGGGTTTGGGTAAACTTCGGGAGTTGGTGATGGACAGGGAGGCCTGGCGTGCTGCAATTCATGGGGTCGCAAAGATTCGGACATGAATGAGTTACTGAACTGAACTGAAAGATAAATAACCCTAAGGTATAGGTATTATATATGTGTGAAGTGAAGTCGCTCAGTCATGTCCGACTCTTTGCGACCCCATGGACTGTAGCCCACCAGGCTCCTCCATCCACGGGATTCTCCAGGCAAGAATACTGGAGTGGGTTGCCATTTCCTTCTCCAGGGATCTTCCCAACCCAGGGATTGAACCCGGGTCTCCTGCATTGCAGGCAGATGCTTTAACTGCTGAGCTACCAGGGAAGCCTTATATATGTGCATATTTATACATGTGAGACTTCTCTCTCGTTATCCAGTTATTGTCTAAATAGAGAGAATGCCATAGAGCCAGAGGAGCATGGAGCCTCAAGATGGGAAGGGCCTGGGTCCCTGATAGCGGTAAAGGTAAAGTTATGTATACATATATATGTGATCATCTAAGAACTCAAGGCCTCTTCCTTTGCAAGGTAAAACATATATTGGACTTGGAAACCTAACCATTATAACCATGCATCCCCAAATCAGAGTGGATTAACACAGTAAATGCTATTTCTCCCTTCTGTCACAGTCCAGTGCAGGTTGGTAGGAAGTATGAGGGAGTCCTAAGTTTCATACGCCATTAGGGACCCAGGCCCTTTCCATCTTGAGGCTCCATGCTCCTCTGGCTCTATGGCATTCTCTCTCTTCAGACAATAACCAGATAAAGAGAGAGAAGTCTCACACGTGGTGGGGAGGGGGTTTCATTGACCGGACCTAGAATTAGCATAAGTCACTTCTGCCCACATTTGACTAGCCAAACTCCAATCACTTGGCTACATCTAATTAAAGAAAGTCTGAGAAAAGAGTTGCCAAGAAGAAAATAAAAATATCTGGTGAACAAGTAGCCAGTTTACACAGTAACAAATATTGTAATTATGTTGTATAATATAATACACAAAAGAATATATCATATAATGCTATTGATGACATAAAAACTGTATATCATCTATATTCTTAGCTAGATTTTGACATCATTTAGGACAAGGATTTGTATCACTTTTTCTAGAACAGTATCTAACACTCTCAACAGTTGCCCAATAAATGTCTGAAGGATGAGTTGTACTATATTGAAGCTAAAAGAGTCCTTGGAGATTTTCTAATCTAAATCCTTCATTTTAAATGTGAAGAATTGGAAATCTAGAGATGCTAAGCACTCTGTCCATGTTTACTGGCAAAGCTGGGGCCCATTTATCTCATATCCCAAATCAAATGAGACAATCTTTTTAAACCAACTTATCACACTTCCCAGACCAAATGAGACTCTCTTTTTAACCAACTTATCAGAACTTGCACATCTAAACAAGAATTATTTCTTCCAAAGAAGTCTCCTTGGAGTTTCTATACTAGTCAGATACTATTGCCATTTTAAAAATTCACAGAGCTTCATTTTAGGAATTGCTTTCATAGCCTATGGCATTTTCTTTAGAATTCCATTAATAATGGCTGATAAATATTCATTCCCTTTGTGGATTTGATTTTGAGAAACAGAAGTTGTTTGGAATCCAATTTGGTAGATAAAGGTGAGTGAAGGTGACCTAGCTATGCAGTACTATTCGGTTTTTTTAAAGGTGAATACTATTATATGATTTGCCAGTCAGTTCGGGAAGATTTCAGAAAAGGGGATGTGTGGGCGTTTTGAGCAATGACATCACTGTTGGAATAAGTTCATGGAGTTCTAAGGTTACTGGTTTGAAGAGAAATAAATAACAGTCATCTGAAATGTGTACATTCTAGTTTGTATAAACCACGTATCAATTTGCCCATGTCAATTTCTAATGCCTTAAGATTCTAGTAAGAAACTTGGATGATTTTTAGACCCATACTAGCTCCCTTTTCAAAACAGTAACAAGATGGGAGAAAGAATTGCTACTAGAAGCAAGGAGGATAGATTTCTGGATAACATAGCAGAAAGTTGGTAACCTTATCTACACTTTTCTTAGGAGACAGGAAAATATGAGAACCAAAACTGCAAAATGCTAGGAAATTGTGAACCCCACCAAACCCTCTAGTTGAGGAATTAAGTGTATTGTAAAAGCAGTCACACAAGCAGAGAGAGAATTCAAGAAGAAAACTGCACTCTCCATCAACAAGCTCCAGCTCAGGAGAGTTTTTTCCTCCTCAGATGATAAACAAAATAAAGGGGAAGCAATAGGGAAACTTGACTAGAGTTTGCAACACAAACAGAAAGAACAGTGCTCTAGCAAAAGGTGTATGGATTCTGCCTTGATTACCTCTGGGTCAGGAAGATCCCCTGGAGAAGGAAATGGCAACCCACTCCAGAATTCTTGCTGGGAGAATCCCATGGACAGAGAAGCCTGGTGGGCTAGTCTGCTGCTGCTGCTGCTGCTGCTAAGTCACTTCAGTTGTGTTAGACTCTGTGTGACCTCATAGACAGCAGCCCACCAGGCTCCCCCGTCCCTGGGATTCTCCAGGCAAGAACACTGGAGGGGGTTGCCATGTCCTTCTCCAATGCATGAAAGTGAAAAGTGAAAGTGAAGTCGCTCAGTCGTGTCCGACTCTTCGCGACTCCATGGACTGCAGGCCCCCAGGCTCCTCCATCCATGGGATTCTCCAGGCAAGAGTACTGGAGTGGGGTGCCATTGCCTTCTCCGGGTGGGCTAGTCTAGGGGTCGCAAACATTCAGACACGGCTTAGTGACTAAACGACAACAACAAACAGGAAGAGGAAGTCAGAGTTCAGAGTCATTATTTGTGTTTTGTATAACTTTATGGAAATATAAACATCAGTCTCGTTACCTTACACTCACACCTGGCCTATTTTGAGACACTCATGGCATTTCCCTGACAATCACATTTAAAGATTTTTCAATTGCATAATTACACTCTTTTGGTAAATTACCATCTTGAGCAAAGCTCCACGGGAAGGGAAAGGACTGTTGGGCAAGTGCTTCCTGGGAAAGTGCTGTTGTACTGTAATAGGGATCTTTTTGGAAATAAACATTTATTTTAGGAAATAGAAACGTGAATATGTGACCACCAAATAATTACCTGAGAATTCAACAAAGACCTCAGCCTAGAAAGCTTTCAGCTGTCCTCCCCTGCCCTCAGCATTACACATAGTGAAAACTTCCCATGATGGATTCCACCATGTCCAAGCCAATCTTTCCTCAGCGGAGCTCTAGTGCTTCTTGAATGTGGCATTTCCAAGAAAGTGGAGATATGCAAACGCAAAAGGTGGGTGAACCGTCCGCCTTCAACAGAGCCTCACCTCAACAGCTGAGAGTCTTAAAACTCTTTTCCCCTGGGCCTTCTACATCACACTTACCTGAGGAAGTGCTGAACCCTGAGGTGTACTCCTGAAAGGGCAGTTATTCATAGAAACCAACATCAGGGGGTTTCAAATTTCATCTCCCAGCAATTGCCTCCAGATTAAAATGTCCTCAGTTAACAGTCAAAAGTTGCTTCTATCTGCCAGTCCTAAAATCTCCACCTGGGATGCGGGACCCAGCTGTGCTCTTTTCTGCCTCTCACATCTTCAAAAGTAATAAAGCCTCAGCAACTGGAATTTAGCTGTCAATTCTGCTGATGAGGCAGCAGGAAAATTAGAAACCATTTCCTGGACTATAGCTGTGTTGGACCCAACAAATGCTAACCAGAGCAAAAAGTTATGGCTACACACTTAAATAAAAGTTAGGAAAGTCCAGGCATGAGGAGCCTTGATTGAGAAAGGGTCATTTTAAAATAGTTATTCTGCTTCCCAGAACTCCTGTTTTAAAAAGGGGCATCTCTGATAATGGAAAGTTGTTTAAAATCTGATCTTCTCCACTAAAAACAAAATAAACAACTTAGAAATGCATCGAGCAGATTCCCTAGAGACCAATATAAGCCAGAACATGTAATAATGCAAAGCCTAGACAGCTGAGTTTTCATTTGTGCCTAGCTTCAAAAAGCCAAACCCCTAAGGGGTCTGAACCCAAGGTTCATTTATTCTTAATAACTTAGTTCCAGGGGGGCTGTCAGCCTGCAGCTAATGACAACAACACTGCCAGCAGCTGGGGTAGCTGGATTCCAAAGAGTGGGGGTCTAATTGAGATAAGAAATATAAGTGTTGATTCATGTCAGCATTTATTAATGTCCAGATCCCACGTCTTATGTTTCCAACAGTTGGTTCAGCATGGATTCTCTAATCCCCCTTAAAAGAAAGCATGCTTGGTGCTCAAGATGGCACTGGAGACAGAGGCAGAAACAGGCATTTCCTTGCAGCTTCCCCTTCACCACTAATGTCAAAGCCCCTCAGAGAGGCACACAGGGTACAGAGGGGGACTGCCCAATGTCACACGCGAAACAGGCCATCTCCTGCTCATGAGAGACGTCAACCCAGATGAAACGTCATAACCCATAGTTTACTCCTGTCCCAAAGATATGGTTTCCTTCCTGAGGACTCCAAAGCTACCAGACATCACATGAAATGAAGGCTCTGGGGCAGCGATCTAGCTGTAAGACTAATCAACTTGATATTGTAACTCAGCCACCTAACACAGACCTCACTCAGATCACCTCTCTGGGGTCCCAGACTGACTAATTCAAGTGGTCCTCCCTATTCTCTTGGTCAGCATTGTCTAGAACGAAAGTGAAGCATCTCCAAAATGATGTGATGAGTTGAGACGGTGGTGAAAGAACAGAGTGAAGTTACTAGCCCAAGGGATTGGTCCCTCTAGATGGGCCCAGGTTGCTTCTCTAATAGAACATGAGGAGGGGTTTCCTGGCTGAGCATTTGTTAAGAGCAGACAGGGGACATCTTTGGTAGAAATAGCAGGATAAACACACTACAGGTAGGAGGCTTTTCTGATTTCTGGTTCCTACCTGTCTTCTGTCTAGTCCAAGTCCAGAAGCTTATGCTCTAGGAAGTCCTGGGGTCTCACATTCCACTGAACTCGGGATTCTGTAGTCTGATTCACAGGATCAAATCACCAGTTTAGACCTCTCCTTGAGCCGGAAACTACAGAACCATTGTCTACTCAATATCTCCACTTAAGCATTTCACATGATTATTGAATTCAACTCATCCAAAGCAAAATTTATGATATTCTTTCCAAACCTGGTTCTCTTTCTATGAAATCTCCATGCATGTGCCAGTCACTTTAGTCAGAACCTAGGAGGTGTCTTTTGCATACTCCTCTCTCTCACCGCTTATATCCAATGGATCATGGGACGCTGTAGATGTTATCTCCAGATGTCTTTCAGATATACCCTCCTCTCCATCTCTACAGACACTCACTGTAATCCATGCAACCGTCCTCTCCATTCCAGGCTACTGCCATTGACTCCTCTTTGGCCTTCCTACTTTCACCATTGCTTCTCTGCATTCAGTTCTCCACACAGTAGTCAGAGTGATCTGTTTGAAGTAGAGATCTGATATATCACTGCCATATTTATGCCCTTCAATTGCTTCCCATGGTTCTCAGGACAGAAGCCAAATCCTTGGCTGGGTTCATAGGGTATTCCATAGACTTGCTCTCAGGATAGAAGCCAAATCCTTGGCTGGGTTGATAAGGTATTCCATAGTCTTGCCCCCAGCTACCTCTCCAGATCCACCTGCTCCTCTCCACCTGCCCTCCACTCCTCACAGGCCACTCCCAGCCCCCTCTCCCCCTGCTTCACAGTCACTGTTTCCGGGCTGCTCTCTGACATCCTGACCAGGTCAGCTCCCCTGTCACATGCTCTTACAATGACATGTGTCTGCCTTTCACAGTCCTTGTGAAAGGACTAAAGGACTAAGGACTAAAACACAGTCTGTGTATTTATATTATTACTTGATTAGTGTTTCTCTCCTTCAGTCTGCTGTAAGCTCCATGAAGTCCCTTTTGATGCACAGTTGGCATTCAAAAATTGTTGAAGAAATGTATTGAATTGAATGCTGTGTGTGTGTGTGTGTGTGTGTGTGTGTGTGTGTTACGTAGCGGCCAATTCTTTGTGACCCATGGACTGTAGCCTGTCAGGCACCTCTGTCCATGGAATTTTCCAGGCAAGAATACTGAAGCAGGTTGCCATTTCCTCCTCCAGGGGATCTTCCCAACCCAGGGATCGAACCTCGTCTCTTGCATCTCCTGCCTTGGCAGCCATATTCTTTACCACTGCACCACCTAGGAACTAAGTGCTAGAGGCAAGAAAATCAATGTCTTCAGAATCTTGAAGGAAAATATATGATCCAAGAGATTGCTTTAAGTTTTAATTTTACTTGGAATGTTTCATCTCCACCATGCTTAGAAAAATTAAAATTCTACAAATTGACATTAACAAGGTCTTTGACCACTACCTACCCACAACACCACACACACACACACACACACACATACACGAGCAAGCCCACATTCTCAGAATATCTATTCCTTACTTAACAGAGATAACTACCATAGAAAACGTGGTATACACTCTTTTGGAAGTTTCTCAGTACTTTTACATATATACATGTACCCAGGAAAATAATAGTTTATGGGAATGAGGGTAAGGTCCTCAAGAATTTCCAACCTGGAAAGGATGTCTTTTACTTGGGAAGACAATAAAAAGGCATTTCCAGATATGCAAGCACTAAAAACAATATACCGCCCATGTATTCTTGGGAAAAAATAACTTTGAAAAATTATTTCATCCAAGGGAAGATGGAAAGTGTGATAACAAGGGACTCATTGGTCATTGTCACACAGTTTAGACTCCAAAGAGTTCTACAGTATGTTTTTAGATGAGATCTGTGATCGAGGAAAGCTTTCTTTACTATGTTTCTCTTTATTTTTCCCTTTTTGTTTCCATACCTTCTAGTGCCAGAAACTGGGTCTTGAGCCATATTCCTCATTCCCCAGTGATTGCTAATTTTGTCTAATAACATCATAAAATAATAATAATGCTGTTTCAGTCCGTGCTAATAATGATCAAACTCCATGTGGGTAGGATGCTCTCCCAGGAGAATTGCTAGAAAAATCTCTTTTTTCTTTTCTCCACAAAAGTATAACTGTAGGAAGAACATATTGTTCATTTCATTGCCAAGGAAATTCAAATAAGATTAGCTGCCTTAAAACTCTTACAGCGTTTTTAACTGGTAAGGAATAATAAGCCAGGTGCTATCTATCATTATACTTTTCTTTTATCATTTTTCATCTAGCATGTATGAAAGTATCCATGTAACTGATGTTTAAAATCAATATAAAAATGAATTATGTTTTGTAAATATGTATGTAAACAAATACCTCAAAAGGTTAACAATTACTGTGTGTGAATTTAATTATTCATTTAAACAAACACTATTAAATGATGAGAATGGAACAATGAGTAAGACATGCAAGAAAGGGTGGTAGAATTTTGGCTGTTTTATGTCTGTTTTATACTTTAAAATATTTTACATTTTCTACAAATTTGAACCTTTCTCATACTTATGGATTCATTGCCATTA
Organism: Aepyceros melampus; assembly: GCA_006408695.1. NCBI lineage: Eukaryota > Metazoa > Chordata > Mammalia > Artiodactyla > Bovidae > Aepyceros > Aepyceros melampus. The sequence goes on along the minus strand of SJXQ01011801.1, from coordinate 375,591 downwards.
AACTATTTGTAATGTTCCTTTGTGGAGAAGGCAATGGCACCCCACTCCAGTACTCTTGCCTGGAAAATCCCATGGATGGAGGAGCCTGGTAGGCTACAGTCCATGGGGTCACGAAGAGTCAGACACGACTGAGCGACTTCACTTTCACTTTTCCTTTCATGCATTGGAGAAGGAAATGCCAACCCACTCCAGTGTTCTTGCCTGAAGAATCTCAGGGACAGCAGAGCCTGATGGGCTGCCCTCTATGCGGTCGCACAGAGTCGGACACAACTGACACGACTTAGCATCAGCAGCAGCAATGTTCCTTTTTAATATTCTTAAATGTGTCTGCACAATTGGAAAAGGAAATGGCAACCTACTCGAGTATTCTTGCCTGGAAAATCCCATGAATGGAGGAGTCTGGCCGGCTACAGTCCATGGGGTCACAAAGCGTTGGACATGACTGAGTGACTAACATTTCGTAATATTCTTAAACGTGCCTGCATCAGTAGTTTTCTCCGCTCTTCCATTCTTGATATTATTTCTTCATGGTTTCTGCCTTTTTCCCCCTTAAATAATTCTGCCAGAGATTTGTCAGTTTCTTAATGCTTAAAAACAAAAAAACCTTTCAGTTTTGTTAATACCTTTACTGTAACTTTCCCCCCCTAGATCATTAATTTTTGTCTCTTGTTCACCATTTTCTTTCTTCTATGTTTTTGGAAGTTTATTCTACTCTTTTTAACTTCATAATTTGGATACTAAAGTACCAAATACTGAAGCTTAGTTATTTTCAGTGTTCTTTTCTCATATGAGCATAATAAGCTATAAATTTCCCTTTAAGTACCACATACATTCTAGACTATAAATTTCCCTCTGAGTATCACTAACCACCACATCTTTTAATACGCAGTATTTCTTTGTTGTTCAGTTCTAAATGCAAAACAATCCTGCAAGCAATCCTATAATCTGTATATTGCTAGCAGTTTACAACAACCACAGTCTGTCACAGTCTATACCTGATCTACATATTCCAATAATTCCCAAGTAAGAAGCCATGAAGTACTAAATAGCACTAACACGATTTTAAATAAGTATTATTCGGAGCATAAACTCTGTCTTTAAGATTTGAATACAAAAACTGGCCAAATAGGCTAAGGCCACACAACATACATTTCCTGTGTAGTTGCCAGTCCAGTAACTTGGTAAACAATTTAATTATTGTCTCTCATCCTGAATAAAAATTCTTTCCTATGTATCCTTGGGAAGTCATTTTTCTGACTAGATCTCAGATATAACATCTGTACATATGTTCATGCACACAAATCTTTAATAACAATTTGGTTACCGCTCTATTGCTGGCGCTAGTAGTAAAGAACTGCCTGCCAGTGCAGGTGATGTGAGACTTGGGTTCGATCCCTGGGTCAGGAAGATCCCCTGGAGGAGGGTATGGCAACCCACTTCAGTATTCTTGCCTGGAGAATCCCATGGACAGAGGAGTCTGGCAGGCTACAGTCCACAGGGTTGCACAGAGTCAGACACGACTAAAGCAACTTAGCACACACGCAGTGCAGTTACTGCTTTTGGCTTTAGCACACATTTTGCAATACTTATTATTTCTGACATTTGGATTATTTAGAAATAAGTGTTACAGTATACAAATGAGTTTTCTTAAGTTACCTTTTCTGGTGTTTAATTTCTAACTTGTTAGTATTGTAGTCATTAAATATGATCTGAATAATGCTCAACTGTTAAAATTTATGAAGACTTGCTTAATTATTTAGAATCAATTTTTATAAATGTTCCATGAGAATTTAATACAAATATATATTTTCTGTCTATTTGGTGAAGTGCTATCTATACTCACTGGAACAGGTTCATTGTTTGTGTGGTTCAAATCCTCTATGTTTATGTTGATTTCTTTTTTTTTAATCTGTTTGATCTATCAAATACTGTGAGATATATTAAAATATCCCACTTTGATTAAAGTTTTATCTGTTTCTCCTTGGTGTTTTTTCAGTTAAAAACTATGTAATTTGGTGCATTTCAGATTAAAATTGTTGTATCTTCCTCTTAAACTTTAACTAATACTTAGACCCTTCTTCATCAGAAAGTCCTTTGCCTTAGAGCTTATTTTATCTGACAATAATATGCATCAGTTCAGTTCAGTCGCTCAGTCGTGTCCGACTCTTTGCAACCCCATGAATCGCAGCACGCCAGGCCTCCCTGTCCAGCACCAGCTCCCGGAGTTCACTCAGACTCATGTCCATTGAGTCCGTGATGCCATCCAGCCATCTAGCTAGGTCAATTTTCTATTGATGATTATCTGTCTGCCTATTTTTTTTTCCCATGCCTTTATTATCAACCATTCTATGTTCTTATGTTTTAGGTATGTTTCATTAAACCGTCATTGGGTGGATTTTTTTTTTTTCAGTGTGACAAACATTGTCTTTGAAATCAAGTTCAATTTATGAAAGTTTAGTGTATTAATATACTTCCTAACATTGTCCCTCCTCCTATCATTCTTTTATATCTATCTACAGAGGGGTACCAAAACTAAACTTCTATCACTCTCCTGGGACTCTGATTAAACATATACTGGAGCTTCTCTTTCTATTACCTGTGTCCCCTAATTCTCTATGTTTGCCATCTTCATGTCTCCTTACAAGACAATCTAGGAAAATTATTTAAATCTATCCTTCAACTTGCTAAATCTCTCCTCCACTGTATCAAATCTGCTATTTAATCAATCCACTAGCTTTCTAATGTTCAGCATTAATTTTTTTATTTCTAGAAATTTTGTTTGTTTCCTTTTCAGATAGGAAATATCCTGCTCTTTCATTTACTTTCAATGACCTCTCTTTAATTCCTTTAAACAGTGAAAATGGTTCTTAAAAATATTCTATCACTGCTAATTTTAGCATATGAAATGTGTGAAGGTCTAATTCAATGGTTGTTGGTTTCTGCTGGACCTCCTATACACCCTATTTCATCATGTGTTCAGTGATTTATACCCGTAAGCTTATATTCCTTGCAACTTTGTAGAATTCATTGAAGCTTGAGTTTAAACTGAATCTTGTCTAAGATAATCTGCGTTTGCTCCTGCCAAGTACATAAAGAGACAACTAATCCAGAACCACTTTAAGTTAAATTTTCAAGCTGGGATTTTGTAGGCTAAGCAATAGCATGAATTCCAGTCCTAAATCTTTTCAAATATAAGCTTCAGTTCAGTTCAGTTCAGTCACGCAGTCGTGTCCGACTCTTTGCGACCCCATGAATCGCAGCACGCCAGGCCTCCCTGTCCATCACCAACTCCCGGAGTTCACTCAGACTCACGTCCATTGAGTCTGTGATGCCATCCAGCCATCTCATCCTCGGTCGTCCCTTTCTCCTCCTGCCCCCAATCCCTCCCAGCATCAGGGCTTTTCCAATGAGTCAACTCTTCGCATAAGGTGCCCAAAGTACTGGAGCTTCAGTTTTAGCATCATTCCTTCCAAAGAAATCCCAGGGTTGATCTCCTTCAGAATGGACTGGTTGGATCTCCTTGCAGTCCAAGGGACTCTCAAGAGTCTTCTCCAACACCACAGTTCAAAAGCATCAATTCTTCGGCGCTCAGCCTTCTTCACAGTCCAACTCTCACATCCATACATGACCACAGGAAAAACCATAGCCTTGACTAGACGGACCTTAGTCGGCAAAGTAATGTCTCTGCTTTTGAATATACTATCTAGGTTGGTCATAACTTTTCTTCCAAGGAGTAAGCGCCTTTTAATTTCATGGCTGCAGTCACCATCTGCAGTGATTTTGGAGCCCAAAAAAACAAAGTCTGACACTGTTTCTACTGTTTCCCCATCTATTTCCCATGAAGTGATGGGGCCAGATGCCATGATCTTCGTTTTCTGAATGTTGAGCTTCAAGCCAACTTTTCCACTCTCCTCTTTCACTTTCAACAAGAGGCTTTTTAGCTCCTCCTCACTTTCTGCCATAAGGGTGGTGTCATCTGCATATCTGAGATTATTGATATTTCTCCCAGCAATCTTGATTCCAGCTTGTGTTTCTTCCAGTCCAGCATTTCTCATGATGTACTCTGCATATAAGTTAAATAAGCAGGGTGACAATATACAGCCTTGACGTACTCCTTTTCCTATTTGGAACCAGTCTGTTGTTCCATGTCCAGTTCTAACTGTTGCTTCCTGACCTGCATACAGATTTCTCAAGAGGCAGGTCAAGTGGTCTGGTATTCCCATCTCTTTCAGAATTTTCCACAGTTTACTGTGATCCACACAGTCAAAGGCTTTGGCATAATCAATAAAGCAGAAATAGATGTTTTTCTGGAACTCTCTTGCTTTTTCCATGATCCAGCGGATGTTGGCAATTTGATCTCTGGTTCCTCTGCCTTTTCTAAAACCAGCTTGAACATCAGGGAGTTCACGGTTCACATATTCTGAAGTCTGGCTTGGAGAATTTTGAGCATTACTTTACTAGCATGTGAGATGAGTGCAATTGTGCGGTAGTTGGAGCATTCTTTGGCATTGCCTTTCTTTGGCTTAAGAATTCAAAGGGCAAGTTTTTTCATTTGTTGTTGGTGGTGGTGGTGCTTTTTTTTTTTCTCCCGACCCTTCAACCTGGCCCACCAATAGGGCAGGGTTTTTTCCTGGCTTTGCCTCTACCCTAAGTATGTTGTCTTCCAGGGAGTCTCAGCTCTACTTAGGGTGGGTGTTCTTTGATCTTCCATCTGTTTAAAGCCCTGTGTTATCTCTGCACTGGTAGGAGTTTCTCTGAACATCTACTCTGCTATATTGCCAGAAGCTGAAACTTTTATATTTTTTTGTATTTTCAAAATTTCCAGAAAAAAAAATATTGTAAAATTTTAAAGCAGATATTTTCCCCAAAGAGATATATACCATTTTGGATATGATAAAATACACCCCAAAAGATTAAAGTAAATGTGCCAAAATATATTGCAGGTATGAGAATTAGTTTTTCCTTCTATTTCTTTGTATTTTCCAAAAATTTTATATAAAACAACTATATTGGAATAGGAAAAAGACAATTTTTTTAAGAAAAAGAATGAGATTAAGAGACAGAAAATGGTATCGTACCATAAAAGCACTCATGTACCCTTCTAGAAAATTATTAAGCTGTATTTTAGTTAGAAAAAAAATCCATTTATAACAATATTAACTCAAAAAGCTGCTTCAAGTTGACTTTGACTGTGGTCTCAGCATATCTTCTCACTAGGTCCAGATCATCTTGAAATCAGAGCAGTTCTTTCCTAGTGCATTTATAATGACATACACTGAAACCAGGCAACAGCTACCGTGTGAGGCAGATGTCAGTGCAGATAAAGAGCCCCAAACTTTGATTCCCTGTGGAAATGCTATGCTTATGTCACAGGATAAGCATAGTTTCATTTCCTTTTGATTTCGCAGCTCTGAGAAATCGTAGCAGTCAAACTAGTAAGGTTCGAACTGACATTGATCACACTGAGCCCCTATCTTTTGTATTCTCTGGGGATGCAAGTTTCAACCTTCAGTTTATACAAAGGGAGGGTATATGTAAAGTAAATAATACACTCCTGAACAATTAAATCAGAAGGGAAATTTCTAAAATATATATCTTTAGGAAAAAAAAGGAAACAGTATACCAAAACTTAATGGGACACAGCAAAAGCAGTTCTAAGAGGGAAGCCTATAGTGATAAGTATCTACATTTAACAAAGAAATATCTCAAATTACACCTCAAGTAACTAGAAAAAGAAGAACAACCTAAGCCCAAAGTTAGCAGAAGAAAGGAATTAACAGTGATTAGAGCAGAAATAAATGAAACAGAGAATATGAAAGCAATAGAATAGATTAACAAAATTAAAAGCTGGTTCTTTGAAAAGATAAAATTGAAAATTCTCTAACTAGACTAGCCAAGAAAGGACAAAGGACTCAAGTAAATAAAATTGTAAATGAAAGAAGAGATATTACAATAGATAAGACAGAAATACAACAAATCATAAGTGACTATTGTGAACAATCATAAGCTTACAAATTGGACAACCTAGAAAAAAATAAATTCCCAGATACATACAACCTATCAAAACTAAATTCTGAAGAAACAGAAAATTAGAACAGACAACAAGTAAGGAGATTGAGTCAGTAGTTAAAAACCTCCCAACAAAGAAAAGCCCAGGACCAGATGGTTTTACCAGTGAATTCTACCAAACATTCAAAAAAAATTTTTTTTTCTTTTTTTTAAATTAAGAACAGTCATTTTCAAACTCTCCCAAAAAATTAAAGAGGAGGGAATACACTCAAGCTCATTTTATGAAGCCAGTATTATGAAAGCCAGATAAGGACACTATAAAGAAAATTACATGTCAATATCCCCAGTGAATACAGATGCAAAAATTCTCAACAAAATACTAGGAAACCAAATTTAGCAATTCACTAAAAGGATCATGCGCCATCAAGTGGAAGTTTTCCTTGGGATACAAGGATGGTTCTGTTAGGGGAAGCATGTTGACTGAAACTGCCCACCTTGGCCAGGCACCATAGTAACCATTTGCATGAGCTGTTTTACAACAGGAGGTCCTGGTAAGGAACACAGAACTAATAAGCCATCACCAACCTGAAGAGTTTGGGAAAGATCACAGGGAGACACCATGTGTCTGATCACATCCCAGAATCCTTCTTGCTGGCATCCATCTTGGCAAGCAATGCATGCACCACCAGGAAGGACCCTGAGTCAGAATGATTGGCCAAAGACAATGCAGAAACTAATCCTATCACCATAAAACTCGAGACTGAGAGCCACATGGCAGAGCAGTTCTCCTGGCTTCCCTTACCTTACTGCTCTCTGTTCAGACACTCCTTCCCAATAAAATGTCTTGCCTTGTCAACTCCTATATCTCCTTGGACAATTCATTTCTGAGTGTTAGAAAAGAGCCCATTTGGGGGCCCTGGAAGAGGTCCCCTTCTTGCAACAGTTCAACATATGCTAATGGATGTATGTGATACATCACATTAATAGAAACATAAAAATTACATGATTATTTCAATAGATGCAGGAAAAGCATTTGACAAAAATCAACATCTATCCATGATAAAAAAGGAAAACCTCTCAACACCACAGCACAATGTCATACATGACAAGTCCACAGCTAACATCATACTCGAGAGTGAAAGAGTAGAAGATTTTCCCCTAGATTTAGGAATAAGACAAAGGTGCCTACTCTCCTATTCCGCTTCAACATAGAGTTCTAGCAGAGCAATCAGGCAAGAAAAAGAAATAAAAGCACCCAAATTGTCTATTTGCAAATGATATATTATCTACAGAAAGCTCTAAAGACCCCGTCAAGGAACTGTTCAAACTAACAAACAAATCCAGTAAGTTGAAGGATACAAAATCAACATCCCCAAATAAAGAAAATAATCCCATTCACAACAGTACTAAAAACAATAAAATTCTTAGAAATAAATTTAACCAAAGGGAAAGAGATATCCATTAAAAACTATTAGACACTGATTAAAAAAAATGAAGTCACTACAAATGAATGAAAAGCTATCCCATGATCATGTATCACAAAAATTAATAGTTAACATGTCTGTACTATCCAAAACCATCTAAAGATTTGAAGTAATCCCCAACAGAATTTCAATTTCTATTTTTTACATAAATAGAAAAAACAGTAATAAAATTGGTATAGAATTACAGAAGACTACAAATAACCAAACAGTCTTGAGAAAGAAGAACAAAGACATCACACTCCTTGGTTTAAAACTATACTACAAAGCTACAGTAATCAAAATAGTATAAATGGCAATTTTTAAAAGATATATAGAAAAATGGAGCAGAATCAAGAGCCCTGAAATAAATGCACATGTATACATTTGATGTGGCTGTGTGGTGCTGGATGTGCGGAGCTGGAGAGGCTGCAAGGAGATACCCCATGTCCAAGGGCAAAGGAGAAGCCCCAGCAAGACATTAGGTGCTGGAACAGTGACTGCATGGCACTGGAGTGACTGTGAGGACATACCCCATGTCCAGGGTCGGAGAAGCCCCAGCAAGATGGTAGGAAGGGCAAATTCGCATTTAGAATAAAACCCCATTCCCTCCAGAGATGCTCAGAGGGCTCAAAGAAACCTTCTGTGCACCAGGACCCAGAGACTCCACAGAGACTGAGACAGAACTGTGTTTGAGGGTCTCCTGTGGAGGTACAGGTCAGCAGTGGCCTGCCACAGGGGCAGGGGCTCTGGGTGCAGCAGACTTGGGTATAGCATAAGCCCTCTTAGAGGAGGCTGCCATTAACCCCACCATAAAGTTGCCAGAACTTACACAGGACTGGGGAAACAGACCCTTGGAGGGCACAAACAGAACCTTGTGTGCACCAGGACCCAGGAGAAAGGAGTAGTGACCCAACAAGAGGCTGACCCAGATTTGCCCAGGAGTATCCAGGAGTCTCCAGCAGAGGAGTGGGTCAGTGGTGGCCTGCTGCAGGACTGGGATATCTGAGTGTAGCAGTACGTGCATGGAACCTATTGAAGGAGGTCGCCATTATCTTCATTACCTCCATAGTTTGGTCCCAGGTACATAACAGAGAGGGAACACAGCTCCACCCATCAACAGAAAATTGAATTGAAGATTTATTGAGCATGAGTTTCCCCCTCAGTCAGTCTATCCCACCAGGAAGCTTCCATAGCCTCTTATCCTTCTCCATCAGACGGCAGACAGACTGAAAACCACAATCACAGAAAATAATCAATCTGATCACATGAACCACAGCCTTGTGTAACTCAATCAAACTATGAGCCATATCGTGTAGGAACACCCAAGACGGATGGGTCATGGTGGAGAGTTCTGACAAAATGTGGTCAACTGGAGAAGGGAATGGCAAACCACTTCAGTATTCCTACCTTGAGAACCCCATGAACAGTATGAAAGGGCAAAAAGATATGACACTGAAAGATGAACTCCCCAGGTCAGTAGGTGCCCACTATGCTACTGGAGATCAGTGGAGAAATAACTCCAGAAAGAACAAAGAGATGGAGCCAAAGCAAAAACAAAACCCAGTTGTGGATGTGTCTGGTGACACAAGCAAGGTCTGATGCTGTAAAGAGCAGTGTTGCATAGGAACCTGGAATGTTAAGTCCATGAATCAAGGCAAATTGGAAGTGGTCAAACAGGAGATACCAAGAGTGAACGTCACAGAATGGGTGAATTTAATTCAGATGATCATTATATCGACTACTTGGGCAAGAACCCCTTAGAAGGAATGGAGTAACCATCATAGTCAACAAAAGAGTCCAAAATGCAGTACTTGGATGCAATCTCAAAAATGACAGAATGATCTGTTTGTTTCCAAAGCAAATCATTCAGTATCACAGTAATCTAAATCTATGTCCCAAACAGTAACACTGAAGAAGCTGAAGTTGAATGGTTTTGTGAAGACCTATAAGACCTTCTAGACCTAACAACCAAACAAGATGTCCTTTTCATTATAGGGAACTGGAGCACAAAAGTAGGAACTGGAACACAAAAGTAGTAGTCAAGAAACACCTGGAGTAACAGGCAAATTTGGCCTTGGAGTACAAAGTGAAGCAGGGCAAAGGCTAATAGAGTTTTGCCAAGAGAATGCACTGGTCATAGCAAACACCATCCTCCAACAACACAAGAGAAGACTCTACACATGGACATCACCAGATAGTCAACACTGAAATCAGATTGATCATATTCTTTGCAGCCAAAGATGGAGAAATTCTATACAGTTAGCAAAAACAGACTGGGAGCTGACTGTGGCTCAGATCATGAACTCCTTATTGTCAAATTCAGACTTAAATTGAAAAAAGTAGGGAAAACCACTAGACCATTCAGGTATGACCTAAATCAAATTCCTTATGATTATACAGTGGAAGTGAGAAATAGATTCAAGGGATTAGCTCTAATAGACAGAGTGCCTGATGAACTGTAGACAAAGGTTCATGACATTGTACAGGGAGCAAGACCATCCCCAAGAAAAAGAAATGCAAAAAAGCAAAATGGCTGTCTGAGGAGGCCTTACAAATAGCTATGAAAAGAAGTGAAAAGCAAAGAAGTAAAGGAAAGATATACCCATTTGAAAGCAGAGTTTCAAAGAATAGCCAAGGAGAGATAAGAAAGCCTTCCTCAGTGATCAATGCAAAGAAATAGAGGTAAATAATGAAATGGGAAAGACTAGATATCTCTTCAAGAAAATTAGAGATACCAAGGGAACATTTCATGCAAAGATGGGCTCAGTAAAGGGCAGAAATGGTAGGGACCTAACTGAAGCAGAAGATATTAAGAAGAGGTGGCAAGACTACACAGAAGAGCTATACAAAAAAGATCTTCATGACCCAGATAATCATACTGGTATGATTATTCACCTAGAGCCAGACATCCTGGAATGCGAAGTCAAGTGGGCCTTAGGAAGCATCACTACAGTAAAGCCAGCAGAAGTGATGGAATTCCAGTTGAGCTATTTCAAACCCTAAAAGATGATATGAAAGTGCTGCACTCAATATGCCAGCAAATTTGGAAAACTCAGCAGTAGCCATAGGGCTGGAAAAGGTCAATTTCCATTCCAATCCTAAAGAAAGGCAATGCCAAAGAATGTGCAAACTGCTGCACAATTGCACTCATCTCACATGCTAGTAAAGTAATGCCCAAAATTCTTCAAGCCAGGCTTCAACAGTACATGAACCATGAACTTCCAGATGTTGAAGCTGGATTTATAAAAGGCAGAGGAACCAGATATCAAATTGCCAGCATCCCTTGGTTCATCAAAAAGCAAGAGAGTTCCCGAAAAACATCTACTTCTGCTTTATTGACTACATCAAAGCCTTTGACCGTGTGGATCATGACAAACTGTAGAAAATTCTTTAAGAGATGGGAATACCAGACCACCTGACCCGCCTCTTGAGAAATCTGTATGCAGGTCAGGAAGCAACAGTTAGAACTGGACATGGAACAACAGACTGGTTGCAAATAGGAAAAGAAGTACGTCAAGGCTGTATATTGTCACCCTGCTTATTTAACTTCTATGTAGAATACAGCATGAGAAACACTGGACTAGAAGAAGCACAAGCTGGAATCAAGATTGTTGGGAGAAATATCAATAACCTCAGATATGCAGATGACACCACCCTTATGGCAGAAACTCTACAATCACAGAAACATGCTTTTTTAGTGGCCTGTTGTTTGAGATCTTTATTAAAAATAAAATGCAAAAAGGCCAGTAGCCGTGACAGAAGCAACAAATCAGCTGGGTTTTCTTCATGGCTGCTTTATCTCTAAAGAACTAAACTAGGCAGACAACAGAAAGAGAACTATCAGGCTGGATTCAGTTCACATCAGTCCACATAAATGGTTGAGACTGTGTTTGCTGGTCACAGAGAGGGTAGGAATGAAGTGAAGTGAAGTGAAGTGAAGTTGCTCAGTCGTGTCCGACTCTTTGTGACCCCATGGACTGCAGCCGACCAGGCTCCTCTGTCCATGCGATTTTCCAGGCAAGAGTACTGGAGTGGGTTGCCATTTCCTTCTCCAGAGTGAGGGTAGGAATAGGCCAGCTAAAGTCGACAGGCAGATCCAAGTGGAGTTACAGGCAGGAGGGAACATGTTTAATGCGGCGGGGGGTGGGAGCAATCTACCCAGAAAGTCACTTGAGCTTGCAAATCTTGGGGTTTATTATTATTGTAGAAAGAAAATGTTTGTGAACTTCTGGATAAACTGTCACCCCACCCAGGATTCAGGTGGGGCTGGCCCTAATCAGGTATGGGTGGAGGGAAAGGGTATTTCAGAGACACTCAGGCTTTGTGCTAAGCTGCCACCCTCCTGACAAAAACAGGATTCTTGTATGATTCACATCATGGGAAGCCTTTACAAGAAATCTTACAAGTGCTCTCGGGAATTGTGAGTCAATCAGGGCTCCCTTAGTCCTGGTTAACTTCCTCTCAGAAAACTGAGCCCTAAGCTGGTAAATCTCCTGCACCCCCCGCCCCTCCTCGCCCTCCCCTACTTTCCCTTTCTTTTTAAAGACATCTTAAAGAACAATGAGCCAGCAACAGCCCTTCAGGGCCCAAGGAGTGCTCTGCTTTCAAATGCTTAACCAGCACACCAGGGTGATGAGGAAACAGAAGGCAGAAATCTGCTTGCCCAAGCAGAACTGCTCTGGGAATTCTCCTAGCTCCCTAGCTCACTCCTTCACAGCTCTTAGCTAGTTTTTTAAAAACAAAGACTAAAACCAAACAGAAGATTCCTTAACATCTAAAGTTCCAGAAAAATGTCTATTTCTGCTTTATTGATTATGCCTAAGCCTTCGACTGTGTGGATCACACTAAACTGTGGAAAATTCTGAAAGAGATGGGAATACCAGACCACCTGACCTGCCTCTTGAGAAGTCTGTATGCAGGTCAGGGAGCAACAGTTAGAACTGGACATGGAACAACAGGCTGGTTCCAAGGAGTATGTCAAGGCTGTATATTGTCACCCTGCTTATTTAACTTATATGCAGAGTACAACATGAGAAACGCTGGACTGGAGAAAGCACAAGCTGGAATCAAGATTGCTGGGAGAAATATCAATAACCTCAGATATGCAGATGACACCACCCTTATGGCAGAAAGTGAAGAGGAACTAAAAAGCCTCTTGATGAAAGTGAAAGAGGAGAGTGAAAAAGTTGGCTTAAAGCTCAACATTCAGAAAACAAAGATCATGGCATCTGGTCCCATCACTTCATGGGAAATAGATGGAGAAACAGTGGAAACAGTGGCTGGCTTTATTTTCAGGGCCCCAAAATCACTGCAGATGGTGACTGCAGCCATGAAATTAAAGATGCTTACTCCTTGGAAGGAAAGTTATGACCAACCTAGACAGCATATTAAAAAGCAGAGACTTTTAAGCAGAGACTTTGCCAACAAAGTTCCATCTAGTCAAGGCTATGGTTTTTCCAGTAGTCATGTATGGATGTGTGAGAGCTGGACTATAAAGAAAGCTGAGAGCAGAATTAATGCTTTTGAACTGTGGTGTTGGAGAAGACTGTTGAGAGTCCCTTGGACTGCAAGGAGATCCAACCAGTCCATCCTAAAGGAGATCAGTCTTGGGTGTTCTTTGGAAGGACTGATGTTGAAGCTGAAACTCCAATACTTTGGCCACCTGATGCAAAGAGCTGACTCATCTGAAGAGATCCTGATGCTGGGAAAGATTGAGGGCAGGAGGAGAAGGGGACGACAGAGGATGAGATGGTTGGATGGTATCACCGACTCAGTGGACATGGGTTTGGGTAGACTCCAGCAGTTGGTGATGGACAAGGAGGCCTGGTGTGCTATGGTTCATGGAGTTGCAAAGAGTCGGACACAACTGAGTGAATGAAGTGAACTGATGAATATGGGAGTTTAGCATAGATAGTGGGAACTAAAGAGGCTTGAATTTGTTGTGTTCCATTGTTTTTGTTTAGTTGCTCAGTCATGTCCAACTCTGTGACCCCATAGACTATAGCCTGCCAGGCTCCTCTGTCCATGGGATTTTCCAGGCAAAAATACTGAAGTGGGTTGTATTTCATTTTCCAGGGGATCTTCCTGACCCAAGAACCAAACCCATGTCTCCGTCATCGATAGGTGGATTCTTTACCACTGAGCCACCAGGGAAGCCCAGTCTTCTATTGAATAAACCCTTTTTTTTTTTTTGTTTTTGCTTCATGACTCATTTAAAATTAATTCCCTTTTTTTTTTCATTTTCTTTATTTAAGGATAATTGCTTGACAGAATTTTATTTTCCGTCAAACTTCAATATGAATCAGCCATAGGTATACATACATCCCCTCCCTTTTGAACCTCCCTCCCATCTCCTTCCCTCTCACTCCTCTGGGCTGATACAGGGCCCTTGTTTGAGTTTCCTGAGCCATACAGCACATTCATGAAGGCTATCTATTTTACATATGGGAGTGTACGTTTCCATCTTACTCTTTCCATGCATCTCCCCCTCTCCTCCCCTCTCCCCATGGCCATATGTCTATTCTCTATGTCTGTGTCTCCATTGCTGCCCTGAAAATAAATTCTTTGGTACCATTCTAGATTCTGTGTATGTGCTTTTGAATAAACCCAATTTATGTTCAAAAACAGTGGGGATCATGAAAGAAAACAGAAGGAGAGCTCCAAGACTCCAATAACAGGTCTGTGCTCAAGATGTTCTAAAGACAAATTTAAAATATGGGGTACTGACAAATTAGTAAAGATCCCTTACCCTTTGTCTACAAAAGTTGCATCCACATTGCCACAGCCTCTCCCTGAAAGGACCCATACAGACCACACATATCTTAGTGGAAGAAGGGATCACCCAAAGAAAGAGATTAAAAAGATCTATGTGGAGATAAAAGATTATAAACAGTTTAGCAAGGATGACAGCTTCTCAACCACTAAGGCCTGCTCCTCCCACTGTATATCCTTCTATAAACTTGTTCTTGTCCTGCTGTGTCCCTCTATCACTGAGGTTGTGGTCACCTGAGAAAGAAAGCCCAAGCTGCTTTGTTTGATTTTCAAGTGTCTCCCTCCTCAAGCAGATCCACACTGACTCTTCCAGCCTTTTCTCTCATGACTCCAGAACCATACTGCCTGGTGGTAAATCCTGCCTTCCAAGGTGATGACCTTGGAACGTTACTGCGGTTTCTCTGTGCCTCAGAATAATACAATATTTCACAAGTGCTAGCTTGACCCAGTTTTGAGATCATGGCTAAAAAGCTCTCAATTCTCTTTTGAAGACAGTTTGCTAAACCCACACTCCAACTGTTTCCTTTGTGGGGCTTTTAACATTTCTAGGCTACAACCTACTTACCCCAACCTGGATTTCTACAACTGAAGTCACCTGTCCCTCTATTTACTCTCATAGCATCTAGTTCTTGGTTGCATAAAATTATGGAACTTGGAAGCTGAAGAAAGTCAAAGATGAGCACATTCCAATGGACTCTCTATTCACAACACCCCCAGAGACTCTCTATTTACAACACTTGCCAGCCTCTGCTCAAGAACATCAGGCATTCAATTCAGTCTAGGAGCATTGACGGTGAAGAAAGACTGACACTCCAGAACATCACCCAATGGCTCTGAAACCTTAAAAGGTCTAATGCTTTTCTCATCTCCTTACCCACATCCTGGTTCTGCCTCCACTCAATAAAGTTCTAGAACAGAGATTTCAAAATGGCAGCTTACAGGGACAAGTCTGTGTTTCATTTATCCCATCTAGTGATTTTCTTCTACATCAGTTCCGTTCAGTTCAGTTGCTCAGTCGTGTCCAACTCTTTGCGACCCCATAAATCACAGCATACCAGGCCTCCCTGTCCATCACCAACTCCCGGAGTTCACTCAGACTCATATCCATCGAGTCAGTGATGCCATCCAGCCATCTCATCCTCTGTCGTCCCCTTCTCCTCCTGCGCCCAATCCCTCCCAGCATCAGAGTCTTTTCCAATGAGTCAGCTCTTCGCATCAGGTGGCCACAGTACTGGAGTTTCAGCTTCAGCATCATTCCCTCCAAAGAAATCCCAGGGCTGATCTCCTTCAGAATGGACTGGTTAGATCTCCTTGCAGTCCAAGGGACTCTCAAGAGTCTTCTCCAACACCACACTTCAAAAGCATCAATTCTTCGGCACTGAGCTTTCTTCACAGTTCAACTCTCACATCCATAAATGACCACTGGAAAAACCATAGCCTTGACTAGATGGGCCTTTGTTGGCAAAGTAATGTCTCTGCTTTTCAATATGCTATCTAGGATGGTCATAACTTTTATTTCAAAGAGTAAATGTCTTTTAATTTCATGGCTGCAGTCACAATCTGCAGTGATTTTGGAGCCCCAAAAAATAAAGTCTGACACTGTTTCCACTGTTTCCCCATCTATTTCCCATGAGTGATGGGACCAGATGCCATGATCTTAGTTTTCTCAATGTTGAGTTTTAAGCCAACTTTTTCACTCTCCTCTTTCACTTTCATCAAGAGGCTTTTTCTGCCATGAGGGTGGTGTCATCTGCATATCTGAGGTTATTGATATTTCTCCCGGCAATCCTGATTCCAGCTTGTGTTTCTTCCAGTCCAGTGTTTCTCATGTTGTACTCTGCATAGAAGTAAAATAAGCAGGGTGACAATATACAGCCTTGACATACTCCTTTTCCTATTTGGAACCAGTCTATTGTTCCATGTCCAGTTCTAACTGTTGCTTCCTGACCCACATATAGGTTTCTCAAGAGGCAGGTCAGGTGGTTTGGTATTCCCATCTCTTTCAGAATTTTCCACAGTTGATTGTGATCCACACAGTCAAAGGCTTTGGCATAGTCAATAAAGCAGAAATAGATGTTTTTCTGGAACTCTCTTGCTTTTTCCATGATCCAGAGGATGTTGGCAATTTGATCTTTCGTTCCTCTGCCTCTTCTAAAACCAGCTTAAACATCTGGAAGTTCACAGTTCATGTATTGCTGAAGCCTGGCTTGGAGAATTTTGAGCATTACTTTACTAGCATGTGAGATGAGTAGTTTTCAATTGTAAAATTAATTACCAACATAAAAAACTGAGAAGTTTCATATAAATTTTTGTATTTCTGATTCCTCTCTAAAAACTGAAAGATCTGGTTATGTTGACCCTGTAATTTCAAGAGACAATTATCACCTGGGCTGAGCAGGGACTGCCCTCAAGAAGGGCTTTGTGCCTTCATGGTCTTCATCCATCTCCCAAGTTTCCCTGACTCAGGGCACTTCTGACTGGCTGTCACCTAATTGTTTCTAATGAACACTTGAGTTTGAACCATTTCCCCTTGAGAGTCTGGCTGGTACACAGCACGTCTACTTGCACACTCAAATCCAAAACATAACTCAGTGAATACATGTGACAGGAGCACATCTCTTCTTCCTTTGTTGCTAAAATAATTTCTATTCAAAATGGAGAAAACCAGAGACAAGTCTGTTGAAACTCCCAATTTCTAGGAACTGGGGAGAATATTTTGATGGCGCCATAACCAACAACCCAGAAATACCCACATCCTGCCCAGACAATCATCCTAAACCCTTCGTCCTGCCCTGCCCCTCCTGAGGGAGCTCTGTACAACCACATAGTGTTAAGCAGAAAACTAGGACAATGGGATTAGAGAGGTAGGGTGGATGGGAATTGTAATAAAAATCTCATCCTCATATTGTCTCCTATCTGGGTTACAATTAAACAAATATAATGAACTTTCTGCTTTAGCCAGAAACACTTGCAGATTTACAGACACTAATTGCATTAGAAAGAAAGATGAGAATGTAATTTGGAGAGGGAAAGAAAAAAAAAGATTTGAATTCAAAGGGGAAAAAAATGAACTATTCACAAACTGAAAGTGGGAATTGGGAGAAGCCAGTGACTTCACAGAGGCACCTGGAAGTTACTTCAACTGGCAAAGTGCCCCTCCCAAACCCCAGTGTATTTTCATGGAACTCCAGGGTTCTAGAAGAAATGTTTGTGAAATGCTGCACCCACAGTTAAAACAGCAATGGCAGCAGTTGTGCTGAGTGAGGCCAAAGCATCTGATAAGAATTAGAGACACCTAAGCAAAGCAGGTGAGAGCAGTGGAGAATAACTGCTCCTGGATCAGATGCAACACTTCCAATATTCCATTGCTACAAATCCCACCTACAGATCTGAACGCAAATCCAGACACCTTGACTTACTCAATTGAGCAAATAACTTCTCTGAGCCTTGGTTTCTTCCTTTATAATAGTATTACCTACCTGAGAGGGCAATTGTGAACATCAAATGTGGAAAGCATTTAAATGTTCTATCTAGCCACCAGCTCTCAATAAATCGTGGCTAGTAATTATAATTATTATTGCTACGGTTGCCAGGAACTATAGCACTATTGGGGTCAAGGAGAGTAACTTTTTGCTTATCTTGAAGGTTAAAGACATATTTTCATCTATTCTCTGCTCAACAATCCACAATCATAACATCAGTGTCTGTCTTTGTGTCCACTGACATTTCCCTAAACCGGCCAACTATGTGGAAGTGTCCGCTCTTTAAGGTTCACGATTTCTGTGTCAGCTATGAGTCTGCTATCCAAGAGACAAGCCTCTGCTTTTAAATTTGAGGGGATGGGGAATAAAAGGTAAGAGATGAAGCCCTTTACACTGTCTTATGTCTTTTGAAGTTTGCTTTCTGAAGTTGCTTTAGCTCTTTGCCTCTGTCTCTCCAAGGACACACGAGAAACACTACGGGATATTCTAGTCTGGCTTAATAATAAAGACCTTTTGTGAGGCCAGATACAAAGCACTGCTACTCCTGAATGTGACGCTTGTACTGCGTGTTCAATGCCTGTCCTGTGAAACATACCTTTTGAGCACGAGTCTTAACTAGCATATCCTTGCTCCTCAGTGGGGTTCTGTTTATAATTCACTGAGAACAGAAACCCCTAGGCTATTACAGAATCATGTTTTGGGAGCTGGAAATGATCTGGAAGACTGTAGATTGAATAGTTTTTAAAAAGTAAGGCCCAGAGAGATCATGCAAAGTAAGATCACGTCTTGTCAGAGACAAAGCCAAGGCTAGAAACGCATCTCCTTAGCTCTTTATATTACCCACGCTCAGAGAGAGAACGATCAGGAAATTTCCTATTATCCCCAAATACACATTTACTCCCAGTTTGCTCCTGAGTGCCTCAGAGGCAACCCTCAGCCAACACTATCTGTCCCAGCTCCGTGGTGATGATAGCTGCCCAGGGACTTCTCCACTCAAGCAACTCCTCATTTCTCATAGCTACACTGGTGCTGACAGTTTTCAGAGAGCCAGGGTTTTCCAACTCCACATTATTTGTCAAAATGAAATGGAAATTTGTATTTTTGACCCCTACAAAAAAAAGGTTAAAAGCCCTGTGGTTTATTTTCCCTGGCCTCTCTTTTGGATGCTAATCTGCAGATAGCCTTTGAATTGCAACGTTTGGATCCCTGCAGGCCTTGTCACCAGCTGTGGCCATATATGTTTTGAAGTGAAAGAAAAATTCCATTTCTGGAATTTCCAGATATGAGGAGTTTGTTTTGTGAGGACACTGTCCTCCTAGTTGCAGTCTGTGGGGAAATGAAGAGACTTTCTCACTGAGAGGAAGAAAAAGGACCAGAATAGGGAGAGGAGCTAAAAAAAAAAAAAAAAAAAACTGAGAAATTGACACTAAGACAAGAAAGGCACAGGAGAAAGGAGAGGAGAAAAACAGCCATATAAAAACAGGAGGAAATGAGACAGCTGAAAAGTAAAACTGGGAGCTGGTGAGGCTCACTTAGAAGGAGCATTAAGAACAGAGGTGGTGGTTTTCCCATAGAGGAGACCATTCGTAATATCACGAGTCTGAAGTAGAATGCTGTGCTATGCTGTGTTTAGTTACTCACTGTGTCAGACTCTGTGCAACCCCATGGCCAGTGACTCGCCAGGCTTCTCTGGCCGTGGGGATTCTCCAGGTAAGAATACTAGAGTGGGTTGCCAGGCCCTCCTCCAGGGAATCTTCCCAACCCAGGGATCGAACCCCAGTCTCCCACATTGCAGGTGGATTTTTTACCATCTGAGCCACCAAGGAAGCCGATAAATACTGGAGTAGGAAGTCTATCCCTTCTCTAGGAAACTTCCCAACCCAGAAATAAAACCAAGGTCTCCTGCACTGCAGGTGGATTCCTTACCAGCTGAGCTACCAGGGAAGCCCCCAGAGAGAATACACAACCCATAAATATGTCACTTCAGCATAAGGACCATGTTGAGTGAAAGCAATTGAAAAGAAGCAGACACAAGAAAAGCTCTTGGTCCTTCCACTATCTGTCTAAAAGCAGGACTTGAATCTGTAAAGGTGTCCTCTGAGCCAGCAAAGAAGGACAAAAGTTAATTACCAGAGACAACTCGAGACCCTCATCAACACAGAGATGGCATCAAAGGAGTCTACATACAAATGAGGCTAATGTTAGCCCTCATCGTCACTTAGTTCCTCCACGCGTTTTCTGTTGCTGTTCAGTCAGTTAGTCATGCCCGACTCTGCGACCCATGGACTGCAGCATGCCAGGCTTCTCTGTCCTTCACCATCTCCTGGAGTTTGCTCAAACTCATGTCCACTGAGTCAGTGATGCCATCCAACCAACTTGTCCTCTGTCATCCCCTTCTTCTCCTGACTTCAATCTTTCCCAGCATCAGGGTCTTTCCCAATGAGTCAGCTCCTCACATCAGGTGACCAAAGTATTGAAACTTCAGCTTCAACATCAATCCTTCCAATGAATATTCAGGGTTGATTTCCTTTAGGATGGACTGGTTGGATCTCCTGGCAGTCCAAGGGACTCTCAAGAGTCTTCTCCAACACCACAGTTCAAAAGCATCAATTCTTCAGCACTCAGCTTTCTTCACAGTCCAACTCTCACATCCATACATGACCACTGGAAAAACCATAGCCTTGACTAGACGGACCTTCTTTACGGTCCAACTCTCATATCTATAGATGACTACAAGAAAAATCATAGCTTTGATTAGACGGACCTCTGTTGGCAAAGTTATATCTCTTCTTTTTGATATATTGTAGGTTTGTCGTAGCTTTTCTTCCAAGGAGCAAGCATATTTTAATTTCACAGCTGCAGTCACCCAGTGATTTTGAAGCCCAAGAAAATAAAGTCTGTCACTGTTTCCATTGTGGAAGGCAAATACTGTTTCCATGTATGCCTTCCCACAATTCACCATCCTACAAACTCAGTCCTTTTCCTTTGTCTTGTCATTTCGTTAAAAACTTACTGTTCTTTTGTTAAATGCTATATAAGCCCATGTTCTAACCATATCTTTGAGTTACCCATTGCTAAGTGTTCCCTTGTATACAATCAGTTCAGATGCTAGTAAATAATGTTTGTTTTCTCTCGTTAATCAGTCTTTTGTCAGCCTAATTTACAAAGCCTCCGCCAATGAACCTAACATAGACTGAACATTGTGGCCCCACCAAATTCATATGTTGAAACCTAGCCCCCAGTGGAATGGTATCAGGAGAGGGGCATGGGGAGGTGATTAGAACATGACAGCAGAGTCCTTATGAATGGGATTAATGCCCTGATAAAGACACCCTAGGAAGATCCCCTACCTCTTTTGCTAAATGAAGACAGGGCAAAAAGATGACATCGCCAGACCCCGAATCCTTTAGTGCCATAATCTTGGACTTCCCAGCCTCCAGAACTATGAGAAATATATTTCTGCTGTTTATAATCCATCCAGTCTATGGTATTTTATTATAACAGCCTGAGTGAAATGAGACAGATGGGTAAAGAGAAAAAGAATTATTGTAGGTCACACCAGCCAGGGATGATGGTCCAGCCTTCAAGATAGAAGGGAATTGCATATCTAGACATCCATGGTTTGACAGTTCTTACTACTTCCCCAAGTGAAGTGGGATGGACAGTGTAAGATGTGGGGTGAGATATCCAGATAGCTAAATAATAACACTCAGTAGATCATAGCTAATGTGTGTTCAGTCACTCCGTCATGTCCAACTCTTTGAGACCCCATGAACTGTAGCCTGCCGAGCTCGTCTGTCCATGGGATTGTCCCAGCAAGAATACTGGAGTGGGTTGCCATTTCCTCCTTCAGGGGATCTTCCAGACCCAAGGATCGAACCCACAACTCCTGTGGCTTGTACACTGGCAGGTGGTTCTTTACCACTGTGCTACCTGGGAAGCCACAAATTCTAGTTAAAATCCCATCCAAATGTCAAATGTTATTTGAGACATTTTGGGGACATTTTGGAATGCAACCAAAACCAGTTCCCAAAGAGGATCTATCTGTACCCCTGATCCACTCACAGCAGGCAGAGTCAGGGTTACAGAATTGAAATGTGGATGTAGACAGTGGTGGTGACACAAGTCAACGGGACTGAGTTCTTACATCCCCAAAGTGGAGGACAAAGTGCTCCAGTGATCGGCCAGGATGTCCAGAGCACTACCTACGCGCCTCACACATCCAAGTCTGCCTCGTCGCAAAAAGAATAGAAAATCTAAGAGAAAAAGCCCAAAAGAAAAGCTTCTTGGATCAAACACTGCTGCTACTGCTGCTAAGTCACTTTAGTCGTGTCTGACTCTGTGTGACCCCATAGATGGAAGCCCATCAGGCTCCCCCATCCCTGGGATTCTCCAGGCAAGAACACTGGAGTGGGTTGCCATTTCCTTCTCCAATGCAGGAAATGAAAGGTGAACGGGAAGTCGCTCAGTCGTGTCCGACTCTTAGCGACCCCATGGACTGCAGCCGACCAGGCTCCTCGGTCCATGGGATTTTCCAGGCAAGAGTACTGGAGTGGGGTGCCATTGCCTTCTCCGTGGATCAAACACTACACTTCAAATATTCCATGGCTACAAATGCCACCTATATCACAAAAGCCACTAGCTGTCAGATTTTCAGATTCAATTTTCACTCCTAACAAAAATAAGAATGAAGGAAAAAAATCAGGCTCAATTTCTTGGGCCTTTCTTTCCGAACATCGCTGCCTGCCTGAGGAATTTTTTTGAACTTGGAGCTCTGGTTCATAAGCCTCCTAGTAGCAGGTTGAGTTTTTACATTTAAGCTCAGTGTTTTGTAGTCTTACCATTAGCTTTGTAATTAGCCGCATGTAACTAAGTAAATGTCTTTAAAGTTGTAAGTAAAAGTTTATGTATAGTAATAAGTAAAGAAACCCTTTTCAGGATCCCCATTTTAAACTATGAATGAGGGATTTGGTACAATACAGCAGATAGAGGCTGGCTGCCGCCAAACCCACTGGGGGCCCCTTTCCCCTTGTTTTCTCAGGCTATAGGCTGCAAAAGTCAGAACACTTACCTCCACAGTCTCCCTTACAGGTAGGGGTAGTCATATGATCCCTGAGGAGGTCTCCCCTTTCCAAAGAGAAAGTCTCACAAGGAAAAGAATTAGAAGTCTTCTTTCTGCCTGAATTCAGAAAGTGCTGCCTGGAGGAATATCTACCATCTCGAAACCACAGGGGTAAAACTAAGAATGAAAAGCAAGAGATAGGAGGAAACTGGTTTTTATGCCTTTAAAAAACACTATACTAACCAGGACTGCTTATCTCCAGGATTCTTCACACGTGAGACATATAAATGCCTCACTGATTTAACCCATGGTGAGGTAAAGGCAAAACTCTGAAACACTTCAAAATGGACCACTGGTCTTCAAAGCAAAGTTAGGCATTGTCTAATGAATTTATTAAGAAGAGGTGGCAAGAATACACAGAAGAACTATACAAAAAAGATCTTAATGACACAGATAACCATGATGGTGTGATCACTCACCGAGAACCAGACATCTTGGAGTGTGAAGTCAAGTGGGCCTTAGGAAGCATCACTACATATAAAGCTAGTAGAGCTGATGCAATTTCAGCTGAGCTATTTCAAATTCTAAAAGATGATGCTGTTGAAGTGCCGCACTCAATATGCCAGCAAATTTGGAAAACTCAGCAGTGGCCACAGGACTGGAAATGGTCAGTTTTCATTCCAGTCCCAAAGAAAGGCAGTGCCAGAGAATGTTCAAATTACCACACAATTGTACTCATCTCACATGATAGCAAAGTAATGCTCAAAATTCTCTAAGCTAGGCTTCAACAGTATGTGAACCTAGAACTTCCAGATGTTCAATCTGGATTAGGAAAGGCAGAGAAACCAGAGATCAAACTGCCAACATCCTTTGGATCATAGACAAAGCAAGAGAATTCCAGAAAAATATCTATTTCTGCTTCATTGACTATGATAAAGCCCTTGACTGTGTGGATCATAACAAACTGTGGAAAATTCTTCAAGAGATATGAATACCAGACCACCTGACCTGCCTCCTGAGAAATCTGTATGCAGGTCAAGAAGCAACAGTTAGAATTGGACCTGGAACAGTGGACTGGCTCCAAATAGGAAAGGAGTACATCAAGGCTGTACATTTTTACCCTGCTTATTTAACTTATATGCAGAGTATATCATGTAAAATGCCTGGCTAGATGAAGTACAAGCTGGAATCAAGGTTGCCAGGAGAAATATCAAATAACCTCAGATATGCAGATGATACCACCCTTATGGCAGAAAGTGAAGAGAACTAAAGAGCCTCTTGATGAAGGTGAAACAGGTGTGTGAAAAAGGTATCTTAAAACTCAACATTCACAAAACGGCGATCATGGCATCTGGTCCCATCACTTCATGGCAAATAGATGTGGAAACAATAGAAACAGTGATGGACTTTATTTTCTTGGGCTCCAAAATTACTGCAGATGGTGACTGCAGTCATGAAATTAAAAGACATTTGCTCCTTGGAAGAAAAGCTATGACAAACTTATTAAAAAGTAGAGATATTACTTTGCCTACAAATATCTGTCTAGTCAAAGCTATAGTTTTTCCAGTAGTCATGTATGGATGTGAGAGTTGGATCATAAAGAAAGCTGAGCACTGAAGAATTGATGCTTTTGAACTGTGGTGTTGGAGAAGACTCTTGAGAGGCCCTTGGACTGCCAGGAAATCCAACCAGTCCATCCTAAAGGAAATCAGTCCTGAATATTCATTGGATGCTGAAGCTGAAGCTCCAATACTTTGGCCAACTGATACAAAGAACTGACTCATCTGAAAAGACCCTGATGCTGGGAAAGATTGAAGGCAGGAGGATAAGAGGATGACAGAGGATGAGATGGTTGGATGGCATCACTGATTCAGTGGACATGAGTTTGAGCAAACTCCAGGAAGTGGTGAAGGACAGGGAAGCCTGGTGTGCTGCAGTCCATGGGGTCTCAAAGAATCAGACACAACCGAACAACTGAACAACAACTATATACTCTCCAGGTCGTCTGACTCTGGGGGGTCTCTGCATTTTTCAGTGTGGTTGAACTATTTTACAACTTTGTAAATTCGATGGAACTGTCAGCAAGGCACATGATTCTTGTCCATAAATGTGCAAATTAATTTTGTCTGGCAGAGGTGCAACTGATCTCCCACAATTTTGCTCTACTAAGCAAATTCATTTTAGTATTCCTGATTGCTTCTACCTGTTTCTGTTCTCTGAATTACTCATGGAATTGGTTGTAATATCTTACTTGTACCCTCTTTAATTAATGAGTTAAATAAAATCTTGGCATGTGTTCATTCTATATTTGTATGATCATAATTCTACCTTTTTAAAGAAGATATATTCTTTAACAAGGGTCCTCTATTCCTTGCAGTGAAGTACTCTTAACAGACACATATACCTGGCATAACTACATATTCAAGTAAACTGGTACCCAGGTGAGAGATGAAGCCACCACCAATAGCATAGAAAAGCATAGCAGCAAAACAACTTATTCTAGCAGACTCAGATCAAATCAGTGCCATCGAGACTTACCACACATGGCCATCTTCCTCTTCATCAAAGAATGAACAGGGACAATTGCTCAAAAAGAGCTGACTTCCCTGCAAATTCCTGAGATAATTGGGCAGCAGAGGAAATTGGCTATAAGAGACTCTGGAAGAGCCTGAGTGGGTTTTACTCACCTTATAAGTGCTGACAATTGAAGGTCTGATTTTGAGGTGAGTGTATGCACACTAAGAGAAAGGAAGCATCGCTCCTGCTCCATCCTCTCTCTCTACCCATGGAAGGAGACGCTATAAAGGAGAAGAAAGGTCAATCAGGGTTCAGTCTCTTTCACCTCTGACACAGGGGGGAAAGTTCAAGTGCCCTTCTCCTTCTCTGTTTCATTTCTCTGACTCACGGTGGCCCAGAACGTCTATTCTTTCCTTGATGAAAATCCCTTGAGGGCTGGAGCAATTCTCTGTGATAGATCTTAAAAGCATCCAGCATACTGGTGACATTTTACTTGAATTAAAGAGCAGACTGGTAATTGAAATGAGAAATTAGCATGTTTTTCCTCCCAGGGATATCTCTGCAACTGTTCCTAGAGATGGGCTAAGTTCTATCCTAGTAAACATAGGGACATTTTGCATGAGACTCTTAGACTTTGTCCTGTTCCATCTGCCCCTCTCCCCACTCTCATCTGTGAAAAACTGAATTCCATTGTCTGTGTTTGAAGATGTATTCCCTTGTGTATTAACATGTTAAAGGTTGATGCCAGCCCAGAAGACACTTTCTGGAGACTTGGGTAAATGAGGGACCAAGTTTGAAAGGGAATATTTTAACATTTGAAAGAGAATATTTTAACAATACTGCTATTTAAGCCATATTTGATCTAAAGGACAGCCAAAAAACTCCCTTGAGAGAAAGAATGCTTAAAAATTGTCTTTCCCCTAGAGATGTGGATTATAAGATAACCCTCTGCTGGCTGAACCTGAGGTATCTTTCTTTGGGAAGTAAATTAAGCTTTTAAGATACTAGTATCTGAGTGATGGTAAATGATCCAGGACAGGGCTGTGGACAAAGATAGACCCAAGTTATTACATCAAATTAGATACATAGGGAGTTTGATAGGATGCTTGGCATGTACCACGAGTAAATGGTCATTATTGATGAGGTCAGAAGTTTATCTGACTTATATGATTTTACCTTTGAGGGCTTGTGACCTAGAGTCAGCCAATGAGGTTATAGATGAA
The DNA here is from genome assembly GCA_006408695.1 of Aepyceros melampus. NCBI lineage: Eukaryota > Metazoa > Chordata > Mammalia > Artiodactyla > Bovidae > Aepyceros > Aepyceros melampus. Next base: position 349,064 of record SJXQ01011801.1, on the reverse strand, counting down.
AGGCAACCTTTTAAAAAGAGGATAGTAAAACAAAAGTCACTGAAATCAATTTGAGGGAAATAAAATAAGACCAAGGACTTTGTCCTATGAGCCCTATGTCTCTGGACAGGGCCTGGCACATAGAAGGCACTCAACAGATACTTGTTTGAGTCCTTCAAAGTCCAAGCAACAGGAGGTCTAGCTCCCTCCTTAGTGCTTCTGAGCATCATGGGGGAGATGGGTGCTTCTGTTTACAAGAGGGTTGTCTTGTAAACTCCAAGAGTTTACAGAGGTGAGCTCCCTCTGAGTTCCACTCCGGGCACATATGCTCCTCTCTCCTGGGCCTTGGTCACCAGGCATGGATGTATGAACACCAGTTCCTTTCTCCTTCCATCCGCCTAACATCTCTAACACAAGGCTGGTGTGTGAAGCTCGCCTTCTCTCAACAGCTCATGAGGATCACAGCATGCATGAGTCTGGAAAACATGCCCCCTGGAAGTCAGATGGATGAACATTACTGCTTCTCCAGCCTCTGGATCATTCCTGCCACAGGAGATCCATTTTAGACCAGCTCTCTCCCTCCCTCTCCTTACAAGGGCTCACTGCCCCAGGGCACAGAAGCCAATACTATGGTACCAGCTTTTGAGAAAAGAAAGACCTTTACCTTGAGGTCTACTGGCAAGGAGACAGGACTCAAATTGGTCTCTCCAATTTGGGGTTCTGTCAAACATTTATGGCTTTGGGAGGAGGGTAGGTGTGCAAAAGAACTGGTAGGGCAGGTTTCTATTGGAGGGTTTTGGAATTTGGCCACTTATGGTAAAATGCAGTACTGCAGCCTTTAGCAAAAGATGTTACTAGACTACGGGCCCTGTACTTCTGAAAGTATTAGGCTTTCAGTTCCCGGCCTTGCCCCTGGCCTTTGGTTCTGTGTGGAGGGTAGGGGGCCTCCCAGGTGGCTCTGTGGTAAAGAATCCACCTGCAATGCAGGAGGCACAGTGGGAGACGCAGATCCCATCCCTAGATTATGAAGATCCCCTGGAGGAGGAAATGGCAACCCACTCCACTATTCTCGCCTGGGGAATCCCATGGGCAAAGGAACCTGGCAGGCTACAGTCCATGGGGTCACAGAAAGTCCCACATGACTTAGCAATTGTGCACGCACACACAGAGAGGGGTGGGAAAGTTTGGTTCTAGTTGTTATTTGAGGTTCAAATTTCCTCCTCTGTGTAGTGCTTCGCCAGCATGACTGTTCTGTCTCTGAAAAACAACTTGGCATCTTGTTCAAAATAAGATAGGGCCAGTTTGAACTGTTTCTACAGTTCCACCCTGGTGGACCATCAGGTACTTGGAGCTGGTTCCCCCTCTCCTCTTTCCTGGAGAGACTGCTGTTCTTGGCTCTCACACTGACAGGCTGAGAGTGGAAGAGCAGATGTGTGCAAAGTCTCTTAGTGGAGTCCAACTCTTCGCAACCCCATAGGCTGTAGCCCTCCCGGCTCTCTATCCATGGGATTCTCCAGGCAAGAATAATAGAGCAAGTTGCCGTCATCTCCTCCAGGGCATCTTCCTAACCTAGGGACTGAGCCCACATCTCCTATATCTGCTGCATTGGTGGACAGGTTCTTCACCACTATCACACCTGGGAAGGGCCAGAAAAGTAGATGGAAGGGCTCAATAATTCTGCTTGTACAGAGCAGGTAAACCCCATTTGTATAATCTCTATCTTTCAAACTACAAAAAACCTTGTGTTTCAGAACCAGAGAGATTATCAACCTGTTTCTAAAAATAGTCCTCCCCACTTCTTTGCTTGCCCGTTCAGCTGCTCAGTCACATGGGACTCTTTGGGACGTTTTGGACTGTAACTCGCCAGACTCCCCTGTCCATGGGATTTTTTTTAGGCAAGAATACTGGAGTAGATTGCCATTCCTTCAAGGGATCTGTCCAGCCCAGAGATCAAAGCCACATTTCCTGTGTCTCCTGCATTGCAGGCAGATTTTTTATCCCACAGAGCTATCGGAGAAGCACTTCCCCCCAACTTCTTTATCTCCCCTAAAATTCTTCACTTACCCTTACCCACCCATGCCCAGGTGCACTGGTAAACATTTCAACTCTTTTGCTGATTTTTTGTTTTGACTTCCATATTTTTAACATGATGTTTACATTGCTATTTCTTGATTTATCAATTTTAGACTTTATTAATTGACTTCTGCACCAGTCAGACTCCATGAATTTATGCCAGATACCTTAATAAAGGGAAATTTAATACCGGATATTAGTTGGAAAGTGTTAGAATTGCTGAAAGAGCAAACCAAGATCAGTAACTCCAGCTCCTGCCTCCCCCAGGGCTGGAGGGACCAGGAGAAGTGGGTGTTTTGGGCCACATGACAGGAGAGGAAACCACTGGGGCCACCTGGCAGATTACATAAATATTATTAACTGCTGAGTCAGTAATGTAATTACATTTTCTTCCTCATACAATTTTTTTCCCTGAAATAATTGCATTTTTTGAGTGTGTGATATACTTAGTTTATTGTATAACCAGTGCCAAACAGTCTGTGAAAACTCTCAATCCTCTCCTCTGCCTGGTCCAACACACAGATGAAGAGATTCAGAACACGCCGCCCCAGGATCTGCTGCTTTGGCATATTGATTATTTTGGCTGAAAGTACTCGAGAAATAACAGATGTAGGAAAGTGTTCTTTCAGCTCCCCCTTTCTACCTAAAAGCAGGTCCTAGAAGTTCCCATGAGAAACGTGCTCTGCCTACAGCAGGAAGAGAACAGTCTTACCATCAGGATGGACCCACACAAACAAAATTACTAAAATAATCCTTATCTTTCATCAGTTCCTCCCCCTCAGCCATATACCCCGGTCACTGTCCCACAGGTGACTGTCCCTTTGTCTTGTCACATCCTCACAATTTATCTTGCTTTGCAAAAGTATATAAGCTTTAGGGTGCGTTGGCTTCTTTGGGTCTTCATCTTTCTTTTGAAGACTACCATGTACACATAAAAATATTAAATAAATTTGCATGTTTTTCTCCTGTTAAGCTGCCCTATGTCAGTTTCATTCTTAGGCCAGCCATAGAGGGCAGAAGGAAGTTTTGTCCTCTGGCATAGACAAGCCACTGGTTCCCTGTACTTTGGAGACTCCCCCCCCATACCGCCCCTCTCACTCCTGCCTAGATCGGCTGCTGTTAGAGGCCTGGAATACAGCTGTCATGTGGTATGTCCCATAAGGAAGGCCTCCATAGTTTCCTCTTCCTAGGTTTACTCCATTACTATGCTGAAGTATAAGCTCCACAGAAGACAAAAAATACAATTTTTGAGTCACGGCTGTCTGAAAACATCTTATCCTATCCTTATACTGGATTGAATTCCAGACCGAAAGTTGTTTCTCCTGCAGTATCTTGAAGTTATCACTCCGTCTTCTTGTAACCTTCACCGTCACTTTTGAGAAGTTCAATCCCATTCTGAGTTCTGATCCTTTGTCTGTGACCTTCTCTCTCTGGGGTCTTTTAGGATTTTCTCTTTATCTCTGATGTTCAGAAAATTCACAGTAATGTCCTTGATCTGGGTCTTTTTATGTTCGTTGTGTTGGCCAATGCAAGAATCTTTTCATCCAGAGCAGGAATTGGCCAACTTTTTCTGTAAGATAAGATAGCAAATGAGATAGCCAATATCTAGGCTTTGTTGGCCATTCAGATTCTGTCGCAGTTTCTCGACTCCATCATTTTAGCAAAGCAGCCATGGACAAATATATAAATATATGAATGTGGCTGTGTTTCAGTAAAATTCTGTTTACAAAACAGGTAACAATGTGAACGTGACTCACGTGCTGTTTTTTGCTAAACCTGATCTGGACTCTAGATACTCATAACCCTCAGTTCAGGGACATTTTCTTGTGTTATTTATTTGATAATATCTTCCCCTCCATCTTCTCTAGTCTCCCCTTCTAAATCTTTTATTAGTCAGATGATGGCCTTCTTAGATTCTCTAATATTCTTATCTTTTCTTTCTGACTGTGTGTCTTTCTGTTTTAGGGGAGATTTCTCCCACTATTGAATATTTCTACAACTCTAGTTTTAAATTTCTTACATATTTCTTGTTCTTGGATTCTTTTTTAAAATAGTAGCCTGCTTTTGTTTTGTAGGTAAAATATTTTTGTCTTTCTAAGAATATTATTGTGAAGGATTTATTTTTATGTTCTGTTCTGCTCTGGATGGTATCTCTGTTTCCTCGGAGCAACACCTCTCCAACCTTTCCTCTATTTCTGTGGTTTCATTTTGTTTCTCCATCTTTTACGCCAGATGCTTTCCTCAACCTCTCTTGATTCTTAGCTGTTAACTCATATTTAAAAGTGGGCCAGAGAAAAGTGATAGCAGAATAAAAATTAGCGAATATTAATAATCACCGAAAAGTACTTTCTGTCAGCTCTTATCAGACCAACCCTCCTCCAGAAAACCACTCATAAATATTGAACAAAATGCAACAGTTACCTGAAAACACTACACAGTGACCAGAAGTAGCCAGATAGTAGAGAAGAGTTGACATTGGGAAGCACTGGGCCATTTCTCATTCTGTTACAACTTCTAACCTGAAAGCACGTTCCAGTCTGTACCTCATGGAGGGTCAAAATACTTAGAGAAACCCCTAGACTTGCTGACTTGAATAATCAAAGTCCTGGGCAACAACAAAGTGTAGACAATCCAAGCAGGAGAGAGTCAGGAAGGGAAAATCCTAAATTCTATGTAGAAACTCCTACCTGTCTCTGACTGTCCCCTGAGACACAGTATACCAGGTAGACTTCAAGCACAGCTAAGGCTAACGTCTGGAACCAAGGGGTCAGCTGCTGCCCACCACAGGGGAGATGGAGTTTACAGTTCAAGTTAAGACAAGTTAACTTCCTGGCTATTTGTTTAAATAAATAATTTTAAACAAATAAAAATAATGAGAATTTCTGAATGCCTAGGACAGGCTTACCAACTTCTAAGGTTTAAGGGGGTCCTCAAACATCAGGATCTGTAAGCATTTCCTGTTCAGTTTCCCCAGAAAAGAAGCCACCTCTCCTGCAGGGGTTTCAGCCCTGGATGCCAGCATCCGGAGGGCAGGGCAGGGGAAAGTAGCTAGAGAGAAGACGTGGAATCGATCCCCATAGCTCACCTAAGTGTTATCTCCACCATCTGCAGTACGTGCTCTCCTCAAGGCCTGAGCCTCTCCAGATCCAATTTCTAAAGAGAGAAATTGAGAGTGTTAGAGGGGAGAAGTGTTGTACCCCTTCTCTGCAGGTGTATGGGGGGACCTGGGGCTCTAACTGAACCCAGAGAGATTTTTGACCCACAGCCTGGCTCAGCCCTTGCCCCAGGCTGCACTCCTGGAGCCATCAGCCTGCTTCTCCTCATACCATTCTCTTTGGGCACCGAGGCCATAGCTTCCCCTTTCTGGTGAGCCCATTGCAACTCTTTCAACTGCTTTCCATCCTCCAAGAATGTGTGGACATCTTTCCTAGTTTCCCTCATTTCCTCTATCCAGTGGCTTCATCACATTTACCCCCACTTTGGCAGTCACTTTAGTGAGATTTCAGGAGGAAGAAGAGCTGATTGCTTGGGTTAAACTGCCACGTCTAACTGGAAGGAACTATGATTTGGGAATATGCCCAGCAACTAGCAGAAAATGGTCATGGCATCGTACAGTACAGGAAAGGCTGTGGCCGGAGTGTTGACAAGTCAGCCAGTGGCCGCCCTGAGAAGGCAGGCACAGACAGAGAGATTTAAAGAGCCACCTTTGGAGGTTCGTAACTGGCCTTTATTTCTGTTTGAAGGGGGTAGGAGCAGGGCCTGGGGTTTTCAACTCAAAAGTGTCTGATTTGGAGGCAAAGGAAAAGGAAACACAACCCAGTTCCCTGGCAGGTCATCAATGGCCAAAAGCCAGGAGTTCCCTAATGCTCTGGTGAAACCTGCCCTCCTTTCCTGGCATCTGTGTGATTTATGCCAGGGCTTCTCTCAGGCAACAGCTGCCCCTCTGTTCTCCTAGCAGAGTTTCTGGCTGCTCCCAGACTCCTTTTGAGGAAAGACAAAATAGTGCTTTTCACAGAACATGAGAGGCCACCTTGGGTCCAAGTTTCTTTCCCAATTAAACTGCTAGCGAGGAAAGCCAGGCTGCCTGCCTCCCATCTGTACCTTTGGCAGGTCTCACACATCCAGAACCGAAACGGAGCCAAACCTGCCTCACAGGTATGGGAAGATGCAGAGATTTCCCAGGAACTGAGCCTGGTGTTCCCCGGGCAGCAACCCCAGACATTGGGACTAGTGTTGGCTGGATGTTATAGCTAGGGGTGAGCTCTCAGGCTCACCACTCACCCCTGGGGCCCAGTGCAGTGTCTGGCACATGTAGTAAGGACTCCAGCAAAATTTTAGTGAATATAAAAATGAATGAAGAAACGTTAAAGACCCACCCAAGTCCACACAGCTAGTGACTGAGGGACGGGGGATCGGAAGCCAGGGCTATTGGACTCCCTCAGTGAAGTGGGAACTACTGAGTTGGGTGGACTCAGGAAGAAAGACCCTTTTACTTGAGCTAGAGGACCTGCAGGCTCCACCCATGTCTGACCCCATCCCATCCTGAGGCCTGGTGAACCTCCTCTCTGCTTCCTTAGTTAGCCAATGGTGCAGAGTTTTTCTACAACTTGAGCAGATAGACTGCAGCAAATCGATACCTTGGATCAAGAGCTGCCACCTTCCATCTTCAGAAGGCTGCCTTCCCGCAGTGAAAGAAATCAATCCTTCCTGTAGTTACTTTAGCCAGCCTTCAGGGACAGTAGCTAAGGCAGTGTTCCCTGACCAAACCCAGCAGGGCACAGTGAGGGCCTCTGACCAGGGCCCTGATGCCGGCTCTCGGGGCACTTTCTGTAAGAGACACACAATGAAACTGGAAGCTGCTGAAGGATAGACAACACCTTCAGTTACCAGCTGTGCCCACCCCAGCCTCTATGCCCACAGCTTGGGCAAGTCTTCTCATGCTGACCAATGAAGCGCTCCTCCGCTGGTTCACAATTCCCCATCATGGATGCCCCTCATTCCATCCTTAAGCACCAGAGAGAACCTTCCTTTCCTCAATAACACCATCTCTGTTTTCCCTGACAACAAGCAGAAAGCCAACTGGTCCCAAATAGCCCAGCAGCTCTTGGAAGCTTCTGGAAATGGGGAGAAAAGCATCAATCAACAGCATCCCTTTCAAAGGAAAATACTGGAAGTCAGCTTCTTTCCAGCATCAAGAAAGATTTGTCCACTTTTTTATTTCCCTCCTTCCCAAACCTTTCTCCTGCTGACAGGCTACAATCTGTCTGCTTCAGGGAAAAGATTTATTTTTGTCATTCCTCATGAAGGAGGATTGTTCTTCTGCCATTGCAGGAGCCTGGAAAGCCTGAATCTCATTTTGAAAAAGACTCTAATTCCCAAGGAGCAGAAAGATCATGAGGGTCAGATAGAAAATAGGGTTTATAGCGGGAAAGCATAAACAGAGAAGTGGCTGAGCACATGTAACCCCCGATGCTCTCACCATCCCCCAACTCAGGCCAAGTATAGACAGTCCACATGCTCCATGGCAAGGTTCCCATCAAATGGGCCCATCCCTGGACCTTTGTGTCCATTCTTATTTTATATGCACAATGTTATTTAATATAATCTAACGTACCAAGCACTGTGCTAAATGGATCAAATCTCCTAGCAAAACAGTATTTAAAAGTCACCCTGATGTCTGCTACCTGTGAATCCAAATTATCCAGCTTTTCTGGCTCATCCTTCCCTTCAAAAACAAAATGGATTGAGCATCGCTCCTCCGTTCCATTGAACTCCAAGATTTGTACATATTTTTGAAAGGGCCCATGTCCTCATGTTTATCTCTCCACCTGGTTTCACCTCCCCACTAAGCATTCAAATAATCTTCTTTCAGCATTTCCTGCAGAAGCTCCTCCCTCAATTAATGTTCCTTCACTGCTCCACTCCCTCAAGATTTTTGGCCATAGTTTCCCATTAGAATAAACTCCAAAAGACTGTCCACATTTTTATTTATGACAAAGTTTCCTCTCATTGAATGCTGCTGATATAAACAGGCCATTGTGAATCACTGAGAAGTGGAGATTTTCATTGCAGGGGTATTTGCTTTATGGGATTGCACCCATGTTTGAAATTTTCCGTTGGTGTTGAATTGAATTCCCTTCTCTCACCTTCCAGAAAGTGAGATGCAATTGCACCAAAATATCACTACGACGTTTAATGATATGGAGCCATCTCACTCCTCCACACAAAGAATCAACTTCTCTCAGTGCCTGCGTGCTAAGTTGCTTCAGTCATGTCTAACTCTTTGCAACGCTATGGACTGTGTCCATGGCGTTCTCCAGGCAAGAATACTGGAGTGGGTTACCATGTCCTTCTCCAGGGGCTCTTCCCAACCCAAGGATTTAACCCTCATTCATCTCTTTTGTCTCTTGCATTGGCAGGAGGGTTCCTTTCCACTAGCACCACCTGGGAAGCAACTTCCCTTAGAGTTCCAGGAAAATCTGATGAAGATAGATATATAGTCGTGCACAATATTAGGAAAATTCACTGACCTCATATGCACATTCTGTTCCGTTCAGTCGCTCAGTCGTGTCCGACTCTTTTCAACCCCATGAATCGCAGCACACCAGGCCTCCCTGTCCATCACCAACTCTCAGAGTTCACTCAGACTCACGTCCATTGAGTCCGTGATGCCATCCAGCCATCTCATCCTCAGTCGTCCCCTTTTCCTCCTGCCCCAATCCCTCCCAGCATCAGGGTCTTTTTCTAATCAGTCAACTCTTCACATGAGGTGGCCAAAGTACTGGAGCTTCAGTTTGAGCATCATTCCTTCCAAAGAAATCCCAGGGTTGATCTCCTTCAGAATGGACTGGTTGGATCTCCTTGCAGTCCAGGGGACTCTCAAGAGTTTTCTCCAACACCACAGTTCAAAAGCATCAATTCTTTGGCGCTCAGCCTTCTTCACAGTCCAACTCTCACGTCCATACATGACCACAGGAAAAACCATAGCCTTGACTAGACGGACCTTAGTTGGCAAAGTAATGTCTCTGCTTTTGAATATACTATCTAGGTTGGCCATAACTTTTCTTCCAAGGAGTAAGTGTTTTTTAATTTCATGGCTGCAGTCACCATCTGCAGTGATTTTGGAGCCCAAAAAAATAAAGTCTGACACTGTTTCTACTGTTTCCCCATCTATTTCCCATGAAGTGATGGGACCAGATGCCATGATCTTCGTTTTCTGAATGTCGAGCTTTAAGCCAACTTTTTCACTCTCCTCTTTCACTTTCAACAAGAGGCTTTTTATCTGCAGCCAGTGTGATGCCATCTTTATAATCCCTGGAGGAGAACGTGCTCATCATGTTCAGGTAAAGGAGTGAGGACACAGGTTCAAGTCCTGGTTGGAGAACTAAGGTCCCACGTGTGGCAGAGTAACTGAGCTCACTTAACCACAACTAGACCTGCAGATGACAAAACACACAAGAAAATGCTGAACGTCAATGAGCATCAGGGGACGCAAGTCAAAACCACAACGAGATTTACTGTTTGCCCTTCTTCAGTTGGAGATATTTTCAGAGACTGAGGTTCATGGCAGGCCTTGCACCTGCTGGTCACAAACCATGCTGGCAGAGAGACCCCTCTGTGAGCAGATGAAGTAGGCCAGGGAAAGGGCCAGGCTGTCTAAACCATAGGATGTGCTTACACTAGTTCTGAAATGGAGGATTGGAGTTTTGGCTCCTTCAATTTGCTTGAGTATAGGAACATGTCAGAATATTAATTCATTAACAAATATTCGCCAAGCCCTATAGGCCCCAGGTGGCGCTGGTGATGGGGATCCTGTCTGCCAGTGCAGGAGATGTGAGAAACTCAGGGTTTGATCCCTGGGTCTGGAAGATCCCTGGAGAGGGCAGTGGCAACACTCCAGTATTCTTGCCCGTGGACAGAGGAGCCTGGCGGGCTGCAGGCCTTGGGGTCGCAAAGAATCGGACACGAGTGAAGCAGACGTGGCGCGCGGCAGCCAGGCAGGCACTATAGGGCATGTGGGAAACACATGATTAAAATAGACAAAGGCTACCTGCATCCGAGGTCAGTGGTGGCTGGGAGGAGCTACCCCGCGTCTGAGGTCAGGGGCAGCAGCCGGGAGGAGGCACTCCACTTCCGAGGTCAGGGCGGCGGCCGGGAGGAGCTACCCCACGTCCGAGGCCAGTAGCAGCAGGGAGGAGACACCCCGCATATGAGGTCTGGGGCGGCCGGGAGAAGCCACCTCACCCCCGAGGCCAGGAGCAGCAGCTGAGAGGAGCCACCCACACCCGAGGCCAGGGCCGGCGGCCGGGAGGGGCAACCCGAGCAGTGGTGGCTGGGCAGGCACAGGAGGGCCTAGAGGAACTATCCTACGTTGAAGGTCAGGAACGGTGGTGGTAAGGAGATACCCCTTGTCCAAGGTAAGGTGCAGTGGCTGTGCTTTGCTGGAGCAGCCGTGAAGAGATACCCACGCCCAAGGCAAGAGAAACCCAAGTAAGATGGTAGGTGTTGCAAGAGGGCATCAGAGGGCAGACACACTGAAACCATACTCACAGAAAACCAGTCAATCTAATCACACTAGGACCACACCCTTTTCTAACTCAATGAAACCAAGCCATGCCTGCGGGGCAACCCAAGATGGGAAGGTCATGGTGGAGAGGTCTGACAGAATGTGGTCCACTGGAGAAGGGAATGGCAAGCCACTTCAGTATTCTTGCCTTGAGAACCCCATGAACAGTATGAAAAGGCAAAATGATAGGATCCAAAAGAGAAACTCCCCAGGTCATTAGGTGCCCATATGCACATTAGGATCTCAGAAGTAGCCAATACAATGTCTCCAAGCCTATTTCAAAGTAGTAAAATTTGTCCCCATACATATACAGGTCAGCTTCTTCTCCATATTATATTTTTCATAATGCCCACTCAGTTCAACATTCCTTAACTTCCATAATAACATTCTATTAAAAGCTTTGAAGCTTTGTTATTAATAAAAGAAAGAAAGAAAGAAAAGTCTTAAGATGCATTTATGTGTCTTGATTCAAAAGTGCTAATTTCTAATGTTATTTGGAGTTCTTGGTCTCTTATTAGACTCTCTTGCTCACAGAAAAGGTCCTCAGACACTTACAAACATTCCCAACATGTTGGCTGTCAAGGCTATTGCTATCTACCGTCCCAACACACACACACACACACACACACACACACACACCCCTCCTCTCTAAAAACGATTGCCCAGCAAACACGAAGTTCACATAAATCCTAAGAATCATAGTTCAGACAACCTACTATACATATCCTAGTCACCAGATGAGTCTCTAAAATGCTCTAAGTGACTTGCAGGGCAATGTAGGAAGTCACTGGTGCAGGGAATTGCCTACCCCAAAAGCATTTTTGCAAAGGAAATAAAAGGAAAGAGTGTTACAGGCAAAGTACGTGTGAAATGTCTGCTCAACACTAGACTTGCCTCTCAAGCTTGGTACTTTGTATTATTAACCTCAATTAAATATGAGCCTCTCACCTTTTAAGACTACAACCTATGTCACCTAGTTTTGAGACCGCCAACCATCCCTGTGTTCAGCCATCATCGAGAACCTGTTCAAAAGAATACAGCTGGTGCTGGCTGAGAACATGTGAGCAACTGCCAGCGCACAAGCCTGTGTACACGAGGAGCCTTCGAATCCATTTCAATTGGGCAGCTGCTTATCAAGACTTTCCCCCAGAAAACGATTTAGCCTAATGATTGTGAGTAGCAATGACTTCTGCTTAATTAGTACAGTAATCAGTCAAATTCCCCCTAAATACTAGAGACCCATTTGGCAGGTGCCAAGTGATGCTTAACCAGGTGCTAAATAGGTGTGAAAGCCTCACTTCTGGTCTTTCCTCGATAGTTGCCAAATACATAAAGATGGAATGGGGTTCTAAGGATGCCTGGATGGATGAGTTGTTTCAAATGTCCCTCTAATCGCTCTAACAGCCTCTCCCCGCACTTCTTGTCACAATGAGTCTTTGTGAAGGTAGAGACAGTACCAGGGACAGAGAAGAGCAAAAGTAAAATTGATAGCACTTGGAAGTTTCTGCTCCCGAGTCCCAGTTCCTACTCTTTCCCAGCCCACGTTCAGCATTCCTTTCCAGGTCAAATGTCCTAATTTCTGCCTCCACATAACAGTAGAGCTGATTCTCATGTACCAAACAACCCCAGGACGACCATCCCAGCATGTGCACTGGCTTGTCATCCATTCTGATGGGAAGAGAGATTGTGTCCCTGGACCAAAGGAAGGACTGAAGATAAACATTAAAGAGAGAGGACATTCAACATACAGTCTGGTGTATATGTGCAATTAACCCCCATAATACTGTCTTCATTATTAGGAAAAATAACTTTAACTGAGGGCTAGCTATGGGCTGGAAAGTGCCCAGAGGTTGTACGATTAAATCCTTCCTGACACTGAGTCCACCACATGCTAGGCCAATCCATCCATGGCATTTCACCCTGGCTTTTGGTTCATGGGTGGGCATGTATTCTAAGAGAGTCCAAACCGATGGAAGGGAAGTGCATTCATTCAACTCTTGGGGCAGAGGTTTTGCTCTCTCCTTCATCAGACATGAGGGAGAAAGCATGTCACCTGGGTCGCTGCTGCTGACCCTCTTGCAAACACAAAGGGAGCCTGCCTGACCACAAAACTGAAAACAGAGGAGGACAGTAACAACAGAACGGGAGGAACACTACCTGGGTCCCAGGTGCATTCTGCCCGGAGTTCTCTTTACCTCTGGACTTCTCCCTATATGAGCAAATACATTTCCACATTTTCAAGTCCATGTGGGTTGACCTTCCTGTTATTTGCTGCTGAAAGCATCCTAATTAAAACTGCAGCACTCTGGGGAGGAAATTGTAATATCCTGTTTCTAGCTTAAGGACCAGAGGTACGGTGGGCCTAAATTACTTGGCCAGGGAACTGGCTGAGGCCTGAAACTCAGGATTGCCTGATGTCTGGGTTGTGTGAGCTGTCTCCCTAGGAGTATGAAGAGCCTGAGAATATCCCTGAAAGTTGGCAGAACTTCTTCATCCTTATGATGGCTGATTTTACGTCAACTTGACTGGTTCACGAAGTATCCAGATATATGGCTAAATTTTTTGGTGTGTTTATGAAGATGTTTCCAGCATTTGAACTGATAAATTCAATGAAGCAGATTGCCCTCCCAGGATAGACGGGCATCATCCAATCCAACCTAGGGACTAAATACAATAAAGGGCAGAAGAATAGAGAATCTATACAGTTCTGCCCGATGTCCATCTGCTTCTGTCACTGAACTGTGATTTTCACCATCAACTCTTCTGGTTCTCAGGCCTTCAGACTCCGGCTGAATTACACAATTGGCTTTCTTGGGATATATCCCTATGATATAAGATTTCCATTGATTCTGTTTCTCTGGAAAACCCTAATATAACCCATTACAGTTAATTTTCTTTAATCAACTAAGTGATTTGGAACCAAGTTTGGAAAATCAGGTGGGTGCTCAAGCAGAGAAATGACACATTGGCTAAAGTTAAGAGATCTTCCTTTGTGGCTAAAGGCTGTCCTGAAGAAAGAGTTTCTAGTAGTTTTTAGCAATGACAGCACTGTCAGAACAAGACCACAGCCCCGCCAAGTAACTGTGTTAAAGGACTTTGTTTTTCAGATGTATATCTTCTAGTATATTTAAGAAGCCATGAAGTCTTGATTATCATCTTTCTATCTCACACACATTCTAATTTCAGGCTTGAATCTCTGGACACATCTCTGAGTTCTCTCTCTCTTACTCAAACACTAAGTCCTAAACATTCTCGTTCTTCATTGTGTCTCTGGAATTCATCTTCCCTCTTCCACATTCACCTCAACTTTCATAATAAATCTCATTCTCATTTTTCTCCTCACACTGAGTCACCACTTCACTGTGTGGCCAGTTATACTGGTTCAGTTCAGTTCAGTTCAGTCGCTCAGTTGTGTCCGACTCTTTGTGACTCCGTGGACTACAGCATGCCAGGCTTCCCTGTCCATCACCAACTCCTGGAGCTTACTCAAACTCATGTCCATTGAGTTGGTGATGCCATGCAACCATCTCATCCTCTGTCATCCCTTCTCCTCCTGCCTTCAATCTTTCCCAGCATCAGGGTCTTTTCAGATGAGTTAGTTCTTCACATCAGGTGGCCAAAGTATTGGAGTTTCATCTTCAATCTCAGTCCTTCCAATGAATATTCAGGACTGATTTCCTTTAGGATGGACTGGTTAGATCTCCTTGCTGTCCAAGGGACTCTCAGGAGTCTTCTCCAGCACCACAGTTCAAAAGCATTATTTCTTGAGTGTTCAGCTTTCTTTATAGTCCAACTCTCACATCCATGCATGACTACTGGAAAAACCACAGCTTTCTTTAGATGGACCTTTGTTGGTAAAGTAATGTCTTTATGCTGTCTAGGTTGGTCATAAATTTGCTTCCAAGGAACAAGCGTCTTTTAATTTCATGGCTGTAGTCACCATCTGCAGTGATTTTGGAGCCCCAAAATACAAAGTCTGTCACTGTTTCCTTTGTTTCCCCATCTATTTGCCATGAAGAGATGGCACGAGGTGCCATGATCTTAGTTTTCTTATTCTGAGTTTTAAGCCAACTTTTTCACTCTCCTCTTTCACTTTCATCAAGAGGCTCTTTAGTTCTTCTTTGCTTTCTGCCATAAGAGTGGTGTCATCTGCATTTCTGAGGTTATTGATATTTCTCCCGGCAATCTTGATTCCAGCTTGTGCTTCATCCAGTCCAGCATTTCTCATGATGTACTCTGCATATAAGTAAATAAGCAGGATGACAATATACAGTCTTGACTACTCCTTTCCTGATTTGGAACCAATCTGTTGTTTCATGTCCAGTTCTAACTGTTGCTTCTTGACCTGCATACAGATTTCTCAGGAGGCAGGTCAGGTGGTCTGGTACTCCCATCTCTTTAAGAATTTTTCAGTTTGTTGTGATCCATACAGTCAAAGGCTTTGGCATATAATGGTTACCCTACCTCAGACACTTCTGCTCTGACCTCTTCACCTCCCCAAACAACTTCCGTTGTTATCATCTCTAAAAAGACTCAGAAAACTGCAGTGTAGCACAGTACAAAAAAAAAATAAAGGCTTTGTCAGGAGACATGGGGCCAAATCTTGGTCCTGTTGTTCATTAGCTGTGTGATTTTGCATAAGTTCCTGGGTCCTATTACACCTCATCTTTAAAATGGACATTATAATAAGTACTTTATTGAAGTACTTATTGCAAGAATTATAGTGGACCATTATGCTTTGTGATTTAAAGAGTGATTAAATGAGAAATCACACCAAATATCCTCTACAGGACCAGGTAGATATTAAACATTTAATATTGGCACCAATCATCATTACTGTTGTATTTATGGAGTTGGTCAAAAAATTCATTTGGGATTTTCCATAACAGCTTATGGAAAACCTCAAATGAACTTTTTGGCCAACTCAATACCATGTTTAATCACCATAAAGTATATGTAGGTTGTCAACAGTGATCTAACTTCTTGGTTTGGCCTTTAAGCTTTACCTGGATTCCTAGGCTTATGTTTTTGCTGCTCTCTCTTTCAATAACATTTCACTCCAGTCATATTCTTCTATTGATTGTCTTCTAAATATAATTCCTACATCCCCAGGGCTAAATACCAGTTTATTCTACTATCCCTGCAACATTCTTCCCAAGCACTTATCTAAATATTATCCTTCACTTAAGATTTTTAAATCATCCTCTCTCCTAAGTCCTCTCTGACTGTACCAGTCCATCTACTAAGCTTTTTCTCCATACCAGGCATCTTCCACTCAGCCTAAGAGGGTCTTCCCAAATTCGTATAAACTGCTTGAGGGCCTATACCTCTTAGATTCCATAGTGCTTACCAAACTTGCTAGCACATAGTAGGAACTCAATAAATCTTGATCATAATCATTATTATTCTTACAGCTTAATTGCCCTCACTCACTTAGTTGTGTCCAACTCTTTGCAACCCCATGGACTATAGCCCACTAGGTTCCTCTGTCCATGGGATTCTCCAGGCAAGAGTACTAGAGTGGGTTGCCATTTCCTCCTCCAGAGGATCTTCCCAACCCAGGGATCGAACCCATGTCTCCTATGTCTTCTGCATTGTCAGGCGGGTTCTTTACCACTGAGCTACCTGGGAAGCCCACCGTTTAGTTAGGCCACGACAAATTTTTAAATTCATTATCTTACAGTATTGAGAGCAAAAGCCTTTCATCCTGATTTTTTGAGGCTCTGGGTATGAGTGTACATTTCTGAAGCTGGAAATATTCTACTGTAAGATTATTCAAAAAGACCTTAAGAGAATTGATACCCATAGAAGCTATTTTAGGCTTTACTGACTCCAACCTCACATGTCTAAAGATAGATACACATAGACTTTTTTTCACGTAATTTGAAGTTTGACTCATTCACAGGTGACAGTGCTGGAACCTTTGGCTAGATTAGTAGCAGAGCCAGCTTCTCTGTTTATTGATAATAAATCACTATGCAGCAAAACAGCTGAGTTTCCACTCCAAAGAAAGGATTAAGGGATGAATGAGTTAATACTCAGAGAAGGCAATTGGCACCCCACTCCAGTACTCTTGCCTGGAAAATCCCATGGATGGAGGAGCCTGGTAGGCTGCAGTCCATGAGGTCAGACATGACTGAAGCGACTTAGCAGCAGCAGCAGCAGAGTTAATACTGGTGAAAATACTTTGTTAAGTATGAAACAGCAGTCCATGAATGAGTATTTCAATCATCATCACCATTATTCTCTCTGATAATAATTAAATCACAGAGATTCTCTTAAGGACAGGAGATGGACTTTACTTCCTGGAATGACTCCTCTCATCAAAGTGGGTTTATTCAAAAATAACTCAGACTCAAGCATCTTTCTCTCTACAGTGACCAAGTAGGAAAAAACTGTGAAGCTTTTCTTGTTAATAACCCTTCCACAGAGAAGGAATGTGAGAGCTTAGGTGTGAGTGAATGAATGTCTCTGTGTGTAATAAATGGCCTAGATTTCTCTAGAACTACCTGGAAGAGACTCCCCCACCTTCTGACAGTGTAATTGACAAGCCATGTCCATTTCTTGTCTCCATTCTATATGCTCCCCACCATGAGCTGGAGTCTGTGATCCGGGACCAGCTGCTCCATCAAGCACAGATTCTAGTGAGGGACTCTGCAATGGGAAGCAATAAGCTGCCATCACTGTTTACACTACTAGTGGCTGCTGGCTGGCTCTAAGCAGGCATGCCAAGGTCTTGTTGTATGTGGAAGGAGCAGTAAGCTGTGTACAGATAGACTTTTTACATATTGTTGACAGCCATTGAGAACAAGCTCTACCAACACAGCTCTTGGCCACACGAAGCTTGCAAAATTAAACTTATCTGGATAGAGAATACAAAATTCAAACTTAATTTCATTCAGCTGAATGCTACTGCATTTTAGGCAGAAAAAAAGTTTGTTTTTTCCTGCAAACCTGTCTTCTCTCAAACCAAAATTCTTCTTAATGAAAACCATATCCAAGATTTGAAGTCAGAAGCTCTGGATTTAATCCCAGCGCTGTACCTTATTTATTAGTTGTATGGACCTGGACTTAAACTCTAGGGATCTCAGTTTCTTCATCTATAAGTGAGAATCATGAAAGTAAATGTTTAAAAATTTAATTCTCACAGAATGGCTGTGAGAATTCAATGCAATTATATTGTCCTGGGTCAGGTTTCCCAGAAGCAGAGACTGAGATGAGAGTTTGCAGGCAAGTGATTCAGTGTGAAATGCTCCCAGGAGAAGCAGGTAAGGCAATGAGAAGGCAGAATGGGAAGAGAAAGAAACTAAGACGGTGCAATTTCAGGCAAAGGTCTATGGCGAGGTCTTCAGTCTGATCCCACAGAGAAACTCAGGAGCATAAGTTGTGTCTGAGTTTGTTTCAATCCAATCAAAAGAGCTGGTTTTTCATACTCCACACCTGTCAATCACTGTCTGAGGACTGCCCCAGGGACCTGAACTCCAGGCCTTGATACGTCTTTGTGGAGACAGAGGACTTTAGTGGCTGGGAGGGTCTTCAGAGAAGAAAAGCAGGACTGGACTGATGGAAGCAAAAGGGCACTGAACCCAGGAAAGAAGCAGATGGTTATGATAAAAAGATGTCAACAGTAGACTGAGCCCGGCACCATTAGGGGCTGAATCTGAATCTGCCAGTGGGCAAAAAAGTTGAGTCATCTACTTTAGGTCACAGGATGGAAGATTCTATGCAACTAAATATCTAGACGCCTGCAAGATTTTCTGAACTATTAACCCTAGCCAAAAGCTGCATGTTCAATGCCCTGGAGAGATTCTTAAAGCAGCTTCTTGGGAAATGATCAATATTTTCTTCCTCATTGCTAGTCAGCCTGTGAGTGAGAAATCAAGACGAGGTTGACATTAAAATAATGAACAGGAAGGAATTCAAGGGAAATGAACTCAATTCTTCTTGAACCTTTGGAGATTTTTTGGCAAGAAGATGAAAAGGGGTCAGGAAATGGGTCCAGCCTTGTTAATAGACAAATCCCCAGAGTTGACCCTGGAGACAGATTTCACAAACCCTCAGTAAATATGTCTCTAGCCACACCTCTGAAACTGAGCCAGCTTTAACCAACAGTGCAAAGGGGTCATCGGGCAGCCCTCAGTGGACACCTCATTATACTGTCAGCAGCTTTGTGTAGGGCATTTAACCTTTAAGGGACAAGAGGAACCAAAACTCCAAACTGAGAGAACTTTTAGATATAACTATTGATTTCATCAGTCTCTGAAATCAGGATGCCCAAATAACCCAGGATCTTTGCCCGTTATCTCTCATGAGATGTTAAATTGGGGGATTTAGTGGGCCAGGGAACAGTTGACTCCTCCTGTGTGAAAGATGACTCTCTAAGCACACTAGTTGTTTTCTTCTTCCAGGTGGAGAGATGACCACGCCAAAAACACTCAGTCTTTCCAGAGAAGAATAAAGAAAGAGAGCGGAAGAAACAGAACCCTGAAGCTCCACTACAGCCCCCATGTTTTCATCCCAATTAACAGATAACTTATCATGCAGCCACTGTAGGCTGGACTCTCTGCTACACCGGGGGAGCACTGGCAAGTGGCGCATGACACAAGTATTTCCTAAGAAAGTGGACGGACTCTGGAGGCAAAGACGAGAATCTCAAGTGGTTAAGAATTCACCTGCCAATGCAGGGGACATGGGTGATATCCTGGTTGGGGAAGAAAGACCCCACATGCAGTGGAAAAACAAAGTACATGCACAGCAGCTACTGAGCCTGTGCGCCGCAAGCAGACAGTCCATGGGCAGCAACCAAAGATGCCACACTCCACAAGGCCTGACGCAGGCAAGGGAATCAATTCATGAGTCACGTTTACGGGCTCCCAGATGGCACAGTGGGAAAGAATCCACCTGCCAATGCAGGAGACGCAGAGATGTGGGTTCGATCCCTGGGTCAGGAAGATCCCCTGGTGTAGGAAGTGGCAACCTGCTCTGGTATTCTTGCCTGGAGAATTCCATTGACAGAGAAGCTTGGTAGGCTTGCAAAGAGTCAGACACGACTGAACACAGCACAAACACAATTAATTTTAAAAAAAGAGAGGAGGAGTGGCTGTGAGGGACAAGTCCCGAGCAAAGAAGAGAGGGGATGAAGAAAGTCAGGGGGGTTTTGAGCAAAGGTAGAAGCCAAGAAGCAAGAGTGAGTGGCTGGGAAAGAGCAGCAAACGTTGCTTATAGCAAAATGATTTCTCTTTTGACAGTCTGACCTCGAACCTCTTTCCCAGCTTTCCTACCAGAGAAATATCTGCCTTTGGGAAGCATCAGGGGAAAGAGTTCATGCCCTTCGTTCCCTGCCCTCATCCCCTCTTTCCCAAGGCAGGAGGTAAATCTTCCTAAGGAGCAAACCACAACCCAAGCCCTTAAAGATGATCTCAATGATGATTCACAATGAAAGCGGACAAGAGATTTTATTTCTAAGCAGATGGAAAGAAGAGATTGAAAAAGCAACTAAACAAGGGCTACTGAAGAATCAAAATTTGAAGGTGAGGAGTAGGCAATAGAAATGGGGATAGCCATTACTTATCTTGGCTTCATTATTAATAATGCTGCCTTTTACCTGCAATACTGTCCCAGTTTGGACAATAAGTTATATGGTGATAATAAAGGTAATGTTATCAAGCATAAGGAGGGAAGAGTAGTTAGTTAGTTGTGGTAGAAGAACATATACTCAGATGAAAGAATAAGGAAAAGATGAAAATTTAGAAGTCAGTTCAAGTGGCTTAAAGAGTAGACGATCATACCAAGCCAAAATGCTTGGTTAGGTTATTTCTAAGGCCTCTTCCAGCCCCTGAGATTCTATGTTCTTATGTTTTTTTCCAGTAATAAGGGAAGAAAGTAATTGTTGGGAGCTTCATTGTGTTGGTAGCTGAGCAAAGAGTTACCAAGAGATCATATTCTTCTGATTCTGCCTACCTCATGTCCCACCTGCAGGGCCTCTAACTCCCTACCCCCACCCTAAGAAAACCCTAACTGGAGGAGTTTTAATCTCTAAGAAATAACTTAGAACCGAATTAATTATACAGAAAGTTGGGTAAAAATAGAATGAGAGAAAATGGTTTTCAAAGAGTCTAGACAAATAGAGGCCAAACAATAAGAATTTGCTGATACATTTTCAGCACTGCCCAGAGGATGATGTGGCCTTTTGATGGGGTTGTACTTAACTTTTTAAATTATAACTTATGGATTTGCCTACAAAGACAGAAGGCACAAACCAGCCAATTCAATATTTACACACATAGACAAACACACACTCACCCCCGCTTCACTCCACAAAACTTTATGTTCTCATTTTAAATAGATATCTGAGATTTTCTACTTACACATCAAGCTCACATGGGTTTGGTGAATATGAGTCAATTCCTTGATTCAGTCTTATCAGAAAAGACAAACTCATATTTCTAAAACCACTAATCTGATCTTGAGCTGGGCAAGGTCCCATGAGGCCCTGACTGAGCTGCCAGCCCACTTCTCTTTCTGGTAGCTCTGTGTATTCTTTCTTCAACATTCAAACCCAGGAACTCTAAGAAGCTCTGGAGCCTCTGGCATCCCTTTGCTGTGGATAAAGATTGAGCAGCACCAGGAGGATCTGTGGTGGGACTGGAGCTCTGATTCCGTCTCTCTGCATCTTCTAAGCATCACTGGACCCATCTTTCCCAAGTGCCCAACTGAGCAATCGTCAGTCTCCACCTAATTTCTTTCTCTCTGGGACCAACTTCCCAGAGAGTATAGATTGGCAGTTCTTGCCTTCCCTGATGTTTTCTGATTTTGAGGAGCTTCCTCAGGCAAATAGAAATTTTCCCTGAAACAGTGTGAATTTCTTTTCTTTGCCAACCCCACCTGACTTAGCAGATGTTATTTTCTGCTCTTCTGTAAGTCAGGCAAACATGGTCAAGGCCATGTTCCCACCATTACTTAAGTCCCTCCCCTGGAGTATTCTCTCCCTCCCTTCCAGGCACAGCAAGAGCGCCCCTGACTCCACGCAGCTTTCTCCATGAACTAGTTGCCTTTCTAATCTCCCAGAGCTCTCACTAATTGCTGAACCAAACATCTCGCACTTGCCCGCACCCAGCAGCAAGAAAGAAGCTAGAATAAGAAAGATGAACTTGGTCAGGGAAGCCTGGAGCCCAGGGAATAATTTAGTAGGAGCTGTGTCACTGAATTAAGGTCACCTAGCCAGCCAACGACCATTTGACATTTTTAGACATCCTGAAAGCAATGCTTTATGAAGGAAAAGAACATTTTCAATAATACGCTGGCACAGGATGCTGTTCATGCAGAAAGTGGGCAGGAAATGCCTACTCGTTTAGTATGCCTCTGAGTGGCTGCATCTTTCAAGCTTGATTAATACTTAATGTGATTGTCTTTAAAATCTGTCACTATTTGGCAGGATCAAGACGAGTACCAGCGACAGAGCACAAATATTTGTATTAGGGCTATGCCTTCTGCTAGGGTTATATGATTAATTTTTGCCTGGTCACCCACAGAGATTTTGTTTTTTAATTTATCCAGCAGTAGTGTTAACCAAAATGCTAGAACCAGTGTGGGAAAAAAAAAAGAGAGAGGAAGGGCAGGTTGTTAGTAGCTTTGGGGTTTTTTCCTTTAATTATTCAAAGAGTAGCCTTTTGCTTAAAGGGACTGGCTGACAAATTTAGAAGTTCTCAAAATCCTGCTGGAACCAGAGCATAGGATCTTAAAGCCTGAATTTCATCCAGAAGGACACATTCTGAAGAGAGCAGAATATGCCAAAGAAATGCTTTAAAATTAAAAAGTGGGGAGGGGAGGTGGGCAGAGAGAGAGACAGAGATTTTGCTACAGGGAGAACAATAACACTTTGTTTTAACTTTCAGAGGAAATGCACACAAAATACCAGATGCCGTAATTTCAACAATTCAAATAGAGGCACACTAAATATTTCTAAGCAAGAGAGAACATTCTGGAAGGAGACAGAAAAAAAGGGGGGCCCAGGTGGCTGCTACTCCATGAACAGCTGTGAAGTGCTTACAGAAGGCTCTGTCTGCTCCGAGCAAATCCTTAAAGGTCCAACTCTGCCTTCAGTGGTCACAAGGTGGTCACGGGGGGCACCATGTTCTAGTTTTTCTCATTTCAGATGAGGAGAAAGGCCCATAGGTATCTTTCCAGGTCTTCCTGGCTATGTGTTCAAGGCAGCTACGCAGAATTGCTGTGTTCTGGGAGTCTGGGAGTGGAACTGTGGGCTCAAAGCACGGGTTTCAGACCCTCAAACCTAGGTTTGAACCCTACTTCTGTCACTTACTGAGTATGTGATCGTGGACAAGTCACTTAACCTCTTTGAGCACCAGACATCTCATCTGTAAAATGAAGACAATACATGGGCTATTTTGAGGTTTAAATGACCTGGAAAATTAAAAAGTATTCATTACTCCAAGAGACCATTCTTTGCAAGTGTCTCATTTGTATCTCTTCCCTTCCTCTCTGTGTCTCTCCCTCCTACCTTCTCATGCAGCATTAATTTCCAGCCCTCCTACCAACACCAGCCCACCAGGTCTGCTGGCTTACCTAGATATTCATCTCCATGACACACACAGTAATCTTTCAAGTGCTAATCCAGAGACACTGATCCAAACAAAGGAAGACAGCACTCCCTACAGGATGCATTACCAACAGAAAAACGTCTAGTTCAATCATCACTGTATTATTACCATCATCGTCATTAATTAGGTGTCTGCCGTGGGCTAGTTTTATAAAAGATGACTAACCACCCGTGTCCTAAAAGACCAATAAATTTCTGGCAAGGCCAAATTACTCTATGTCAAAAGCCAAATATGGTACAGGGTGGTGAGGGTGCAGAACAAAGAAGCCAGCAGAGAAGAGGGATTTGGGCTCAGTGACCAACTCTGAAAGCTGACAGTTGCATGAAGGGAGGTTAACCAGTAATAAGGGGATAACTGCAACTTGTTTCCCCCAGCTTCATTAAAATATAAATGACATACAACATTGCATAAATTTAAGGGGTACGAAATGATGATTTGATACATGTGTATATTGTGAAGTGATTACCACAATAAGGTTAATCAACTTCACCACCTCACATTTTTCTTTTCTTTTTTGTAGACGTATTGAGAACTAACATCTACTCTCTTAGAACATGCTAAGCATGCAATACAGTATTGTTAACCATTATCACCTTGTTTTGCCTTATATCCCTTGGACTGACTTACCTTATAATTGGAAGTCTGTACCATCTGACCATCTTCACTCATCTCCTACCTGCCTAAAGCACAAATCTACTCTCTGAGTCTATGAGTTGAGGGTTTCTAAGATTTCGTGTATAAGTGGGATCGTATACTAATTGTCTTTCTTTGTGTGACTTATTTTACTTGGCTTAATGCTCTTCAGTTTTGTCTGTTGTCAAAAATGGCAGAATTTTCTTTTTTATGACTGAATAGTATCTCTTAAAAATATATATACCATATTTTCTTTGTTTATTCTTCAATCGACAGACATTTGTTTCCATGTCTTGACTATTCCAAATAATGCTGAAATAAACATGAAAGTGTTTATGTCTCCAAGACAGTGATTTCATTTCCTTAGGATATATGACCGTAAGTGTGACTGCTGGATCATTCTGCAGCCTCGAAATAGTCCATGACAGACACACAAAGGAATTACACCCATAACCTAAACCTACATTCAAAACAAAAATTTTGTACATGTAGTTTCAACATATATAAATGCAAATACAATTACACACACATAAATACATGGATATACATGTAACTGTACCAATAATTGTATCCATGATAAAACATATTCAAAACAGTCATTTAAGTGAAGGGATAAAGAACATTTATACCCTTTAATAGTAATTCTAATATTCCTTTGTTTCTCCGTGGAATCACCTTGAGCAACTTCTGAGATGTATGCACTCTACTTTGCAGATGGTTATTCTAGCCATCTGAGCCTTTAGCCCCTTCAGCAAGGAAAGTCTGTTTTCAATCCGTTCTGCTAAGTTGAACAAATCCTAAATACAAGCATCTATGAGATTCACTAATAGTGCTAAAGAGTCAAAGATGAACAAATATCAGACTCAGTTTTAGCCCTCAAGGTGCTCATGGGTAATAATGGGAGAGAGCCACAGGGAACACTTCATCAGCAGAATGTTGGACATTTGCTTGTGGGCACCTAACCCAACCTGGCTTCCTAGGTGGCTCAATGGTAAAGAACCCACCTGCCAAAACAGGGGACTCAGGAGACATAGGTTAGATCCTTAGGCTGGAAATATCTCTTGGAAGAGGAAAGGACAACCCACTCCAGTATTCTTACCTGGAATATCCCAGGGACAGAGGAACCTGGTGGGTTGCAGTCCATAGGGTTGCAAAGAGTCTGACAAGACTGAGCAACTGAACACACACATACACACCCACCTCGTCCAACCTGGGGAGGAAGAATGAGTAATACTTGCAGGAGCACACCTAACCTGGTGGTGGAGCACGGGTGGGAGTCAGGAATTGAAGTATGGTGATCACCTGATGGAGTGAAAATTTGTGTTTTCATGTAGCCTTCCAAAAAATACAACAGTGAGAAGGAGAGCATTGGCTAATTGAACCAGAGAATAAATTGAGAATTAAAACACAGAAAAGAATATAAGAAGGCATATGTAACATGTTTTGAGCTTTGAAGAATTAATTTGGAATTACACAAAATTTAAAAGCCAAAATCTTGGCACCCCATTCCTCGTTTCTTAGCCTAATCCATGAAAAACAGGAAGTAAACTCATTTTTAAACCTCTTGAACTCCATGACCCTATCTATAAAATGAGATGTCAACAAATCACTCATTAACTGTAGAAAATACTTTAATCACTAAACATACAGAAATCTCCTGTAAATGTATTTTGAAGCTTCTAAATCTAATCCAAGACCTTATCTAAATATCAATCAAGGAAGTTTTATCATCCCGATGAGACAGGACTAATTTTCAAAGGGGAAAACTGAGTTACGAGAATGGCAGTAGCCTGTGTACACTGGCAGTGCTGAAGCCCAGGCTTACTGTCAGGGTGGCTACCACCCACAGTCTACGGCCCCTGTGGTTTCTCCCTTGGAGGCTCTTGCTTGCTTGCCCTCTAGCCACGCCCATAAGTGTGCTGAGAGCCCCCACAGCTCCACCTGTGGCCTGGGCCTTCTTTATGATCTCCGTGCCCCTTTATCCAACTGCCTTCGGACCACTGCTCTATTGGACGTCCCAGTTGAAACGGCCAACCTGATATCATTATAGTTTGGAAGCATCTTCCTGCCTTTTTAGTTGGGAGAATGGCTGGAGATTCCTCCAGCCAGAACTGAGGAGTTATCCATGAATTCACTTCTCGCATTTCTCACCCATCAAGCACCAGGGACCATGTGCTTCATTCTAACTAGCTCTCAACTCTCAGATCTCCCACACATCTCCATCCATGTTTATTCCACTGCTTTTGCTGAAATAGCCTTTTTTCACTCCAATTAATATTTTACTTTATTTTTCCAATCCATTTTAAAACGTAAATTGTGTCATGGCATCCTCTTGTCTAAAACTCTTCAAGGATTTCTATCACCCTTAGTACAAAGTCCAAATGCCTCAACACTGTTTATGTGGACCTTTGGGACCTGGCCTCTCTAGATGCCCAGATCCATCTCTCAGCTCTTCCCTTCTCAAGCTCTATGTCCTAGCCATGTTGAATTCTTTCTAATCCATGAATGCACTGTACTCACTACTAGGCTTTCATAGGCATAGTTCCTCTACTGGAAATACTCCTCCCTCTTGTTTAATTCCTACTTATTTTTCACATAATCTTCCTTGAGGAGCTCTTCCCTCAACCACTAAGCTAATTTATTAGCCATGTAATGTATTCCCAAATGCATCCATACCAGTCAAGAACGTATGAGCTCTTCTGTGGCAACAATAAACCCCAATTCCTTAGAGACTTAGTAACATTTTAATTTTGGAAATAATTTCAAACTTACAAAAAGTTACGAACCTAAAAATAGTACAAGGAACATCCATACAGGCTTTACCCAGATTTGCCTATTGTTAATATTTTACCCTCATTTGCTTTTTATATTTAAGGGTGAACTACACAGATCATGGCCCTTTGCCGCTGAATAATTCAGTGTGTATTTCCTAAGACTAGTAAGGTCTCTTATATAACCACAGCACAACTGTCATCTTCACAGGTTGACAATACAATACAATACAATCTAATACAATACTTTAAAAAATCTAATCTAATATTCTCATTCCAATTTTGTCTGCTGATCTAATTATGTCATTTGCAGCACTTTTCCCCTTTCAAAACATAATCTATTCTTAGGGCAGATATAGCATCTAGTTGGCTCCTTGAATCTGGCATACTGTCACAGTATTTCTTTATCTCTTATGACATTGACAATAAAAGTTTATTTCTCATTCACATCACAGTCTGAAGCAGCCTGGGCTACCCTCCTCCATTTGTAGTTATGCTCACTGGCATATGTGGCCTCCAAAGTATCAAGGCTGGGTAAGAATAAGCATGAAGAAAGTATGCCCCAGATGAGTGTGACACATTGCTTCCACTCACATGCCTTTGGTGAAAATTAATCACACAACCCTACCAAACGCAAGGAGCTGAGAAATGTCGAAAAGCAGACAGAGGAGTGAGTCTAACAATCTCTGCTATCCCTCCTCCATTTCCTGCATCATGAAATATCATTGTTTATTGTAAATGCTTGTGGAACTAGTTGTCACACATACAGATTTTTGACTGTGTCATAGCAGGGATTTCTTAGTCACTGTCAGCCCCTTAGAACCTGGTATAACCCCTGGAACATACACAGGGCTCATTAAATACTTGTTGAATGAAAAAGTTTGCTCAGTTTACATATTATTTCAAGTATGAAGCAACCTCAAGAACCTTAACAGGACTTCTTTGGTTAAGAATAGCCTTTTAATGTAGGAGATGCAGGTTCAATCCCTGGTCAGGGAACAAAGATCCCACATGTCTCAGGGCAACTAAGGCTACATTCCACAATACGGAAGCCCACGGTCTCCAGAGCCCATGCTCTGCAATAGGAGAGATCCACACACCACAACAAAAAATCCAGCACCACAGGGAGAAAGAAGCCCCTGCACATCTCAGTGAAGACCCAGCACAGCCTAAATACAAGACTCTGTGACCACCAAGGACTATACAGTCCATGGAATTCTCCAGGCCAGAATACTGGAGTGGGTAGCCATTCCCTTCTCCCAGGGATCTTCCCAACCCAGGTCTCCCGCATTGCAGGCAGATTCTTTACCAGCTGAGCCACCAGGGAAAGTGAAGTCACTCAGTTGTGTCCAACTCTTTGTGACCCCATGGACTGTAGCCTACCAGGCTCCTCTGTCCATGGGATTTTCCAGGCAATAGTACTGGAGTGGGTTGCCATTTCCTTCTCCAGGGGATCTTCCTGACCCAGGGATCGAACCCGGGTCTCCTACATTGTAGACAGAGGCTTAACCATTTGAGCCACCAGGGAAGTCCGTGAGCCACCAGGAAGCCCTAAATAAATAACAAAGAGCCCTTAAAACAAGCAAACAAAAAGAACCCTAACTACATTATGGGCTCAGAATAGAGTCTACACTTTGAGTTTGGTCAGAGAAGTTTCCTGAAATTCCCAAAGAGATGATCAGTTCTAGAAACAAGATGTAAGCCTTACTAATTACCATAAATAAAGCCAGGAAATAGTTAATAATCACCTAATTATGGTTTGAAAACTGTTTCTGGAAGAGTCGCAAATTCTTAGATGCCCACTGACTTCTGGGTAAGATATGTGAATTAGGGGGAAGCAAAGATTCCATTCAAGTCATATAAATATCACCAGCCAGTCTTTCTAGAGCCTTTAACAGAAGATTCTCTATGTCTTCCTTAAAGTCCTTGGTTGGATTTTAACACTTATGTGGAGAGTACTAAGAATAATACATATAAGACCTTAAAAACCTACAGTCCACAGCTATAGAGGCTCACAATATCATGAAACTGACAAAAGATGATGCCAAAGTCAGAACTGAGACTTCTACTTCCATTGTTCATGATATCCTCCCCTTTTACCTGGTAGCCTGGTCAAGTTCCAGTTCTATTGAGCTGGTCACTGCTTCTGTTTAACTGTTCCTATCTAGGCAATGGCACCCCACTCCAGTACTCTTGCCTGGAGAATCCCATGGATGGAGGAGCCTGGTGGGCTGCAGTCCATGGGGTCGCTGAGAGTCAGACATGACTGAGCGACTTCACTTTCACTTTTCACTTTCATGCATTGGAGAAGGAAATGGCAACCTACTCCAATGTTCTTGCCTGGAGAATCCCAGGGACAGGGGAGCCTGCTGGGCTGCCGTCTATGGGGTCGCACAGAGTTGGACACGACTGAAGCGACTTTGCAGCAGTAGCAGCAGCAGCATCTCACATCCAAATTCATTAATATGCTAGAGCTCTATCTTCAGGCATAGGCTTAGAAATCTCTCACTGTGTTTGAAATCAGCTACTTCCATGTCTGTTTCTCACATGAATCTCTGGGAAGTGGGCCCTGTGTTCTTCACTTACGTTTAGCCCCAGTGCGCATGCTAATTGACCAGAGCTGCTACAGATCTGATGGCCTAAGCGCCGAGGGTTTTGCACTGTTCTGTGGTTTCCTAGTCAGAAACCTCAGCTTTGAACTCACCCTGAAATTGGAGCTGGGGCATCTAAGCAGATGTGACATGGCAGGCAAAGGCTAAAGTATATATACATCATCCTGGCTCCAGTAATGGTGGCTTTCATCATATTTCTTCCCTTTAACACAGCACAGTTAGCTCTTTTGTAAAGACTTTACCTTGAACATCTCTTACTCATTAAGCCCGTTCCTTCCTGGCAGTCTCTTTGTACTGCAAATGGGATTCAGCACTGGCTGCTGGGTGATTTGCAGCCACAGCAGCTACAAAGAGCAGAGTGCCTAGAGAGCACTCTGGAGGGGGTGGGAGAGGAGGAGGGGGTGAGAGGAGTGATAAATTGTTTATTTGTGCTAAGGAAAAATTACATATCCCCCCCCTGGACTTTCCCAATGAGCCCTGAATTGTTTTATTACCAAGTCCTAAAAAAGAGCCAGAAAATGAGGATTAGACATGTGGAAAACCTACTTTAAAGGAATAGTTCATCTGGCTAACAATTTGAAACAGTGCCTTTTTTCAAACTTGGTTTTTCTTAATAACCAACATACATGGTGATCATTTTATGCCAGGCAGTTTCTAAGCTCTTAATGTATACTAATTATTTAAAACTTTGTTTCAAACTTATGAAGTAGATGCCATTATTATGCTCATTTTACAGATGAGAAAACTGAGGTACTAGGAGACTGAGTATAGTCAGCTCTTGTAATGTTAAGAGGCAGAGATAGAATTTGACTTGGCAGTTTGAATTCCATCAATGTGCTTAACCACTATACCAAACTGTCTTCGGGAAAGAAAAAAGATAACTGTGACCAAATTTCCTTACTTAGTACATGTTTTACTTTGAGCAAATTGTTTAATCTCACTTTCTGTCTCCTTGCCTGGATGAGGCTAATAGTTTCACCTTGCAGTTTGGATAGAAGAATTAGTGGCAAAGTCTATAAAGTACCTATTACTGGAACCCACACATTGACTCCATAATAGTAGCTATTAATCTTTGTCTTTCTTTATATATCAAGAGGGATTCCACAACAACTTCTGTAAACAGAATCACCACGCAAGATGTAATTGTTTAAATCCAAGCCCACAGGCACTGAATAAATATGAATATTTATAGTTTCAGTATTGAAAACCTAACCTCAACTAGACAAATGCCATGGATCCAATCACCTGGGAGAAATTTCCTAAAATCTTCAGATGTCTCTTCCTGTAGCTCACTAGGTACTGGCCAGTTCCCAGCAGCAGCCTCACCCTGGGGAACTGTTGGTCAAGTCCAGGCCCTCTGGGCCCATTCAAGATAGGCTTGAGTATTGTTGGTTCAAGGTCTCCCCAGAGTATGCCTCATTCCACATATACCACAGAGTTCAGCCTAGAATCCTCCCCTAACCTCCCAAGAGCTCTTCAGATTGGGTGTGGCCTGGGTTAACCACCTAGACAAGATCAAGGTTTGAAAGAACTCCGCTGAGGAAGAGGAGGAAGAGAAGGGTAAGAAACAGAGCATCATTCCAAGGTCCTTAGTATTTCTTGGGTCCAGGTGAAGCCTTGCACCAGGCGGGCTGTGCTGTGCTTAGTCACTCAGTCGTGTCCAACTTTGGGATCCCATGGACTGTAGCCTGCCAGGCTTCTCTGTCCATGGGATTCTCTAGGCAAGAATACTGGAGTGGGTTGCCATGCCTTTCTCCAGGGGATCTTCCCAATACAGGCAGACTCAAAAGTACCTTTCAGCCTTTATGCAAACTTCTTTCATGGAAGGAAAAAACCATAAAACACACAGCTTCCAGCCAGGGCCTGTGACCACAACAGGCTTTTGTCTAGAGGATGAAAACCCAGAGGAAATGCAGGCAGAGGGAAGGGAGATTAATTGAAGTGGACGCCACTTTGCAAGCCCAGCCA
Source organism: Aepyceros melampus (assembly GCA_006408695.1). Classification (NCBI taxonomy): domain Eukaryota; kingdom Metazoa; phylum Chordata; class Mammalia; order Artiodactyla; family Bovidae; genus Aepyceros; species Aepyceros melampus. Next base: position 317,845 of record SJXQ01011801.1, on the reverse strand, counting down.
CATGAAGGATATCCCTGAAGAACACTGAGGAGGTCAAACGGGGTGTCTGTCCTACCTGGGATCAGTTGGAGGGCCTCAAAAGCTTCAGACAGCTCCTTCTTTCAACATGAGGCAGACGATGAGCGACACTGGAGCTGATGCTTTGAGGGTGAAATTGAAAGGGGTAATCTTGATGTGTGGTTTTGTCAGAATAGAATAAAAACTGTCACTAGAAAAAGAAAATTGCTAATGAAAGGGCATGAGCCTTTCCCGTCTACTCAGAAGAGTGAAAGAAGGTGCATTTGCTCAGCTGCTGAACTTTGCTTGAAGAACAAAGAAAGATCTATATACCGGGGAACTCACAGTACCTCTGTGCAGGGTGAGGACTCGTGGTCAGATTACAACTTTAGCTTGAGGACATTGTTGTTAGAGTCCCCAGATATGAAATTAATATAATTAGGTAACAGCTCCTGAACTTAAATCTCTCATCAAACTGAGTGTAGGCAAAAGGTAACTAGAATGGACCTCATTAAGAGTGAATTAATAAATGCCAGTTTCCAGAAGAATATCAACAAGGAAAAAAAATGCAGTGGCGTTAAACTCAGAAAGGGGCAGAGGCAAAGCAATGGTGCAAAAGGAACCGGGCGCCAGGAAACCTGAGTTTGTGTCCTGCTGGCAGCTGTGTGAACACCATGTCCAGCACCTTGGACAAATGGCTCAAGCCAGTGTTTCTTAACATGAAAGCATTAGTCGTTCAGTCGTCTCCAACTCTTTGTGATCCCATGGACTGTAGCCTGCTAGGCTCCTCTGTCCATGGAATTCTCCAGGCAAGAATATTGGAGTGGGTAGCCATTTCCAACAAGCCAGGGATCGAACCTTGGTCTCCCACATTGCAGGTATATTCTTTACTGTCTGAGCCACCAGCGTTTCTTAAACCATAGCATTTATCAAATTCCCTGGAGATCTAGTTAAAACACTGGGCACCATCCCAGAGTTAAAACGCAGATCACTGGGCCCCATGCCAGAGTTTCGGGTTCCCCAGGTATGATATGGAGCGTGAAAATTTGCATTTCTACAGGTTCCCGGGGAAGGCTGATGCTGCCGGTCCTAGGACCCCACCTTGGGATCCAGGAGGCCTTCCTGGGCCTCAGTTTCCATGTTAATAAAAGGACAGTGGAAAGCAGGTCATCTCTAAGGTCCCCTCCTGTTCTAAAATTCTTTGAGATGAAAAACCTGGGAAAACAAGAGTAGCAAAAGATTTTCTCTGAAATAATAGGAACAGTTCTGCATGCTGCCTAAATCTTCAGGGAGCCATCCAGAGGAAGGTACTCTGCTTTAGGCACCAAAGACCTAGGCAGCAGCAGAGAACCCTGAACAGCTATCCTTGGTGGCTGGCAGTGCCGGCCAAAGTCAGGCGCTTCCTCCCAGCCGTGAGAAAAGGAAACTGTGCAAGAGGCATCAGAACTGTCATCAGTCAGAAATGATGTTGATTTGGTTGGAGTCCCAGTCATTTGTGAGGAAGGGGCAGACACAGGCAACTGAGGAAAGAGTCTCTCAGATCTGATGATTCCAGGGATCAGAGAATCATTTGAAGAGATACACGTTACCCTGTTTTAACTGTAAATGCACAGTCAGCTGTTCATTTTTGTCACTTTCATATGCCTCTGTGTGAACGTGTTGGCTATGCTTGGCTTTTTGGTAAGAAAAATAACTACTGAAAAGAAAAAAAAACAAACAAACTTCAGAGCCCACTCACAGGTTTGAGAACTGATTGCTCACTTTATACTTGTTAGTTTATGTAAGTGAATAAAGTAATAAGATTTGAGTCTTTGATATTCCTTGCCTCCTCAGTCTTTCCTCTCATATTTACTTATATATATATTAATTTTTTAATAAATATGTGTTTCTTATAATCATAATATATATGTAAAAGTATGTAAAATTGACATAGCTAAAGACTATGGAGCAAATTTTACAGAAACATGTATTTTTATTCATATTTATAATTAGTTGAGCTTATATATATGCATGAATATATGCATTATATAATTAAACCTACACATTTCTTTTAAAAACTTATGTAATTTTTCATACAACCCATATGAGATCTCTTCTACAAAGTCTCCCCTGATCCTTCATGATGAGATTCATGTAGTAAAAGCTTGCTTTTAGATGAGAATATAAATATATATGCATATTCAATTATCTTATCTAATATAAATGTATATTCAATTACTCATAAGGTTAAAAAAATGACTTTAGAGTGAAGCCACACTAATTTCATATTTTGGCTCCACCATTTGGTTGCTAAGAGATGTTGGACAAGTTAATCCCTCTGAACCTCAGTTTCCCTCAGGGAAAATGGGGGTAAGGAGTACTTACCTCATAGGGTCACGGTGAGAATTAAATAGGGTAACATGCAATAAAGCACTACATTTCTAAAATGGTAGCTTTATTATAAAACAATGTGACTTTTTTCATTAAAATGCTTAATAAATTATGTATGGAGTTTTAATAAATATTAAATTAACATAATCAGCTTCTAACTTAAAAAATCAGGTCTCCATTTCCAAGGTTAACTTCAAAAATAATGTGGGACCTGTCAGCTCCCAGGAGTGGAAATGTTGTAAACCTGTTACCCTAACAAACAATGACTACGACCAAGGGAAACAGGGTCATTTTATGAATTTGCCAGTTGGTCTTTCCTGTTGGATTTTAGCCATGACTTGGAGCCAATGATTCATGTTTGAAATGGTCTTTTTAGGTACTTCCCTGGTGGTCCAGTGGTGAAGAATCTACCTTACGATGTAGGGGCCCAGGTTTGATCCCTGGTTGGGGAACTAAGATCCCACATTCCAGGAAGCCACAAAGCCGGCACACCGCAGCTTGAGTCCATGAGCTACAATGTCAGATCCTGCATGATGCAGCAAAGACCTGATGCAGCCAATTAAAGAGAAAAAGAAAAAGAAATGGTCTTTCTGGACAATATCTCTGATCTTAACTACTTTGAAGTCTCTCACCACCACTTTATGTATGATGTTCAGCTGCCTATTTGCCATTTTCAAATACAGCCTTTTCCATATTATCACCTGGACAGAAATGCCTGCCATCATCCAGTACATTTACAGACACTTCCAAGCTTTGGATTCACCTACTATGAAGAAAAAATGCATAAAAACTCGCGCTTTGCCTTGAGTTGCAATTTTTGTCTGAAGTCTTCAATTTTACAGTTGGTTAAGAATTAACTACGTTGATTAACTTGTCAAGCATTTGGAAAACTTCTCCATGGACAAGGCTCTGGACTGAGCATTAAGGAGGACTACATTTGGGGAAAAACATAATTTTAAAGTCCAACAGGAGAAACAGTATCTAGACACATGTAAGTACCGCAGGTAAAGAGTAGAATGTAATGAGTATCACAAAAGATTGCTCCAAACTAAGATGTGCCAGTCAGAAAACAAAATCCTTCTCTAATAAGAGAGATCTAGGAAGGCAGGATATTGAACAGATTTAAAGTTTTGTATTTCTCTAAAACAGCATGGATTGAAAGAGGAAATTGCGGGATGAGGCGATATTTACAAAGATATTGACATAAAAATGTGGGATTTCTTTTGACCACAAGTAACATAGGAAATGTAAAGGAATGGACGATAGTTAATATTGACTCACATACGCTGAATGCCTGCCTTGTGCTTTATGTACTTTTGTCCATTATTTTATTTGATCTTCATAACAACCTTATGAAATAAATATTAACTGAAACCAACACACTTTCCCATCTCTGGAAACAATACTAGGAATAGGCAAAAACAGTTCAGCTATTTGTTCCTGAAATACCCACTCCTGGAAGATAAGACTGTGAAGTATATAAGGTAGCTTACATCAAGGTCCTGGCCCTCTGGTGCCCACCAATCCAAACCCACTGTCATAAACCACTCAATTCCAATCTCTCTTGCCTTTTCAGACCCACCTTAAAGTCACGCAGCCCTGGCCCTAAAGTCCTATAAAAATCCTCCCGTGACTTCCCCTTCTTGAGATACTATATTCGTTGCCAGTGGTAATCTTTCCCTAACTGCAGTAAGTCTATCAGCTTATGTTTGATCAACAGATTTTTTTTAGTTGTTTTCTGAGGACAACTACAACATTACTACAAATATTGAGGACATATTACTATTATATCTCCATTTCACAGGTAAGGAAACCAAGGCACAGAAAGGTGAGCTAACTTGTCCAATGTGTTAATAGTCAGTGGCAGAGCTGGGACTGAAACTCTGATTTTCTGATCCTCAAGTCCAAGCTCTTGACCAGACATAGGAGGCTATAAATGGCAAGATGGGAGTCTGAATATTTTTGGTACTCAGAGGGATGTTCAAAGCCCCCTCCTCCTAAAGCCTTCTTGATTCCTGCTTTCTACCATGGAAGGAATTCCTCTACAACGACACTAGCAAGGGGCCACTGGAGCTTCTGTTTCAACATTTCAAGATATGGATCCATGCTGACTCAGAGGACAGCCCCTCGTATGATTCCACTGAACTAAGCATTCATTAGCACTGGGTATTTATGAAAATAGAAGACCACTTATTAGGAGCATGGATCCACCCCATATTCCTTCACCCTGGCCCAAGAGTAGAAGATGCTTCAGTGTCTTCCTCTTTGGAATGGAGTCTGGCTTATGGTGTCATGATTCTAATCACTCCATCCAAACCATGGTTCAGTTTAACAGATCCCTTGAATTTCATATTGGGGTATCCGGAGAAATAGAGTTGGGTCTTCAGACACTTCATGCTTCCAATCACAGCACCTCCAGTTAATTCCCAGGATTCAGATGTTTAGACTGATTTTCCAAACTTGTGTTCATCAGGACACAGCCAGCTTCTCACTGATTCTTTTCCCCAAAGCTATTACTTCAGAAGTAGGGAACACCAGGTAAGGCGGCATGGAGGAAGGTAACTCATTGACTTTTTTCCTCCTGAAACTCAGCCAGATGATTCAGGATCTAACTTCTATTTGACCACTTCTCTTTTTTTTAACTTAATAAGCAAGAACATCCTTCTGGCTGAATTGTGCTCACTGATACAAAGCTAAATTTGTGATCATGTCTGAGCCAAAATATAAATAGAAATTCTTTGACTTCTATCGTTTCCAAAAGGATAAACATACACGAAGAATATTATCATATATGAGATATCTCATTTGTCTTTTTTCTTTCTAACCTCAAGTTTAGAATATTATCCAGAGAACTTCAAGAATTCATTACTTCAAAAATACTAGTTTAGCTCCCAAATTCGCGTCAACCATAAGCTTGAGAAGCAAGTCTTCCACCAAAATCATTCATTTTTATTAAAAGGAGGTGAGAGCAATGACAGCTTCCTAGAACACATCTCTCTCAGCCCCCTGAAATTAAATTCATCCAGGCCCAGAGAGTTGAGCTCAGTTTCAGAAATTACACTCTTATTACATCCTCCAGAGTTGTGTGCTTCACTTTCCTTAATAATTCTTAACTAGAATTGCTTTTCCTTTCTGAGAAATTGATATCTCCCTCCTCTATACACATATAGCAATTTATTGGCACCTCTATCCTAGCACTTACTCCTGTCCTGGGCCATCATTCATTTAAGCAGCTTAAATGCAGGGATCATTTTTTGTGTCCTTTCAGTACCTACCACTGTGTGGATAGGAGGCCTAGTGCTGTTTGTTGAGTTTCTGGATGGAGCTAATGAAAATGACATTTTGAAGGAGTAGCTCAGGATGATTAATCTGGCTGTGGCACATAGGAGACTTGGGAAAATGTGCAGAACAGAAGTAAGGGAATTACTTAAAGAGCAATCATGATATCTTAGTGGGAGATGAAAAGGGCCTGAACTAAGGAGATGGCAACAGGAATAGAAATAAAGCACCAAAATGAGAGAAAATGCAGAGAGCATAGGCATGGTTGACAAGTGCTTGAATCCGTGCGGTGAGTGAGCTTGCCCAGGATAACTAGCTGATGGCTAAACATGCATGCTTCTCTAGAGCATCACCAAGAAGGGACTGCCCTGCCAGGGACTACATTTCCCCACCACCCACCTTGTACCTAGGTCGAGCCGTAGAACTAGCCTTTGCCATTGAAATGTAAAAGGAAGTAGTAAGAGGTAATGTGTGTCACTTCCAGGTCAAAGGGGTTGAAAAGCAGATCAAATAGCCAGTGATTTTTTGTCTCATCTCTCACTCAGGAGGAGAAAATGCCAAGGTCCTAGAGGAGGTCGAAGACACTTCCGAAAAAATGCCTGTGTCCTTGAGTGACCATATGGAAGGCTGCCTATGAACTGAGAACACCTATACTGTACTTTACATGAGTGAGGCATGAATGGCTATCTGTTTAGTTTATCGATTATAGCAGCTAGCGTTATCTTAATTAAAATAGAAAGGGGTGGGAAAAGCCATGGATGGTTTTGGGTCCCTAGTAGCATCTAGTACTTTAGAGGACAGTGGCACTATCTTAATATAATGAGGGGTATCAAGAGGAGGACCATTAAAGAGGGGAATGTCAACACACAGCTGAATGGGATGATGACGTTAGGAAGCCGCCAGAAACTGGAAGTCCAAAGAGTCAGCCCTAGACTCAGTTTCCCTGCTCAGAAAGTATGTCCTTAAACAAATCTCTTAACTTTTCAGCCTCAGTTTCTTCATCCAGAGTGTAATATATGAAGATAAGTCTTTCAACAATTTTTTATTGGGGTGTCACCAATTAAGTGTTGTGATAGTTTCACACAGACAGCAAAGGGGCTCAGCCATAGATATGCATATATCCATTCTCTCCCAAACTCTCCTCCCATCCAGGCTGCCGCATAACATTGAGCAGAGTTGCCAGTGGTATACAGTAGGTCCTCGTTGGTTATCCATTTAAAATATAGCAGTGTGGACCCGTTGATCCCAAACTCTCCAACTATCCCTTTCCCCTCATCTTTCCCCTCTGGCAACCATAAGTTCCTTCTCTAAGTGAAGACAAGTCTCTTAAACAATAAATAGCTATTCCAATGTAAAAATGGTATTATTTTAATCTTATCATCCCCTTTTAAAATGGCAGGGGTAATTACAGATGATCTGAGTGAGAAAACTGCTAAATCTCATATAGCAGTTACTATAAGTGGGTACTGTGTTAACTCATACCATTTTCATGACACAGATATTATTATCATTACTAACTTATAGGTGAAAAAATTGAGAACAGATGAGTTAAGTAATTTTCTCAAGGTCACACCACTCGTAAGTGGAAAAGTAGGGATCAAATCCAGGCAGCTTGCTTCCCAAATCTGTGCTCTTTACCACCACAAAAAGATATCCTCCCTAGGTACAGCATCTTCATTTTAGATGTGGAAACACAGGTCATGTCACACAGGTGGTTATGCACTAAATATAGACTACAGTGACAGAGAAGGCAATTTTCTCCCCAGGAAAATTCTAGTTTCTTATAAAAGGCTGGTTCTGCAGAAAATCACAGAGCTAAGAATGCATAAATTACTAAAGAAACTGAACCAGATATTTGAGCAGAATTTACTTTGATAGAAGAAAAAACAAAATGAGCCATACCCTTGCCATATCTTTCGAATATAAAACAGGAAGGCTACGCAGATGGACTTATTTAAGTGTTTTCCAGGCAAACTTTTCTTATGGTTCTAAGACATATTCTGAGACATACCAAGGTCCTGAAGGAAGTGAACGCCAGTCTCTTGAACCCTGTCCAGTCTGAAGCAGAAAAATGTCCCCAGGGTGACCATGAGGCCAGATCAAGCTCAACTCTCCTGAAAGCATTTAGCCAGGGTAAACCAAGTATGAGGAACTGCCTTCCCCTCCTTAAACTCCTGAGATACTCAAGCCTAAGGAACCTGAATGTCCAAGCAGAACCCCTGACAGGTGAGTGATGCCAACTGAAACTGTATCTGGACAAAGCCCCCTGTGAACAAGACTCTGCCCTCCAGGTGCCATCTGAAGCCACTGTGTGAAAGAGTGGCCTCTCCTTGTGTGAGACCCTTCACACTTGCTTAATTCAGGTCAGAGAAAATCTCATGTAAGCCCCAGGGCCAACATGGTTCTCCCCGGAACTAAGTGATGCAGGATCCTCATGGCTTACTCATTTCTACTGTCCCTGTTTGTGGAACGTCATCACTCTCTCATGACATAGCTGGAACATCTTAGATGGATTTCCATATAGCTAGTGTGCCCCTTTCTATTTCCCACCCTGAGAGAGGAGCTCCAGTGATGGCTACAGGCCTGCACAGACGCTTTTGAGTACGTTTGTCACCCCATATGGACTCTGCTTCATCTCTGACCATTTGTTGGCCTTGATTAACTCAAGAAAACTCAAAAATCAAAACACACTGACAAAGATCTTTGTTATAAAATGTGAAGAAATGATAAGATAAAATCAAGGAGAAAAAAATCATTCAAAAGATAGAAGAGAGTTAACTAGGGATATTGTGAATCTATGATGAAGAGAAAGAGACCAATTACTATATAGATTTTCCCCTTTCTGTCCCAATGCCAGGGGCTTAGAGATTCAGATAACATCTGCCCCTGCCTCACAGGCTATTGCAGAAAAGAAGGGAAAATGTTGTTTTTTTACCTTTGGACCACACCACCTACAAAGCTTCTCCAGTATCTTACTTAATTGATTTGCCCAGCAACCTAAGTTGGGCTTCTTGGGTGGCTCAGTAAGTTAAGAATCCTCTTGCAGTGTAGGAGGGCAGGAGACTTGGGTTCAATCCCTTGGTGGGGAAGATCCCCTGGAGAAGGGAATGGCAACCCACCCCCAGTATTCTTGTCTGGAGAATCCCATGGACGGGGGAGCCTGGTGGGCTACAGTTCACAAAGAGTCGGACATGACTGAGCGACTGAGCACAGCACACACAGCAGCCCATTTAATAGGAAACAGGGTTAAACTGTTTAAGTGATTTGCTCTAAGTCAGAGTTCTAAATAGAATACATCTACAAATTCCAACCCCAGGCTCTTTGTCCTACACCATACTCCCTCTTGCATTACCAAGTAACTTTGTAGGAAAAAGCACAGTTCTGGCCATCAACCATCTGTGTGATCAAGGATGAATTACAACTTCTTTAGGGCCTCAGCGTCTCCACTTGGAAAATGAGGTGACACTAGAATGGATGATCTACAGTTCTGAGTCTACGACTCCAGAAGTCTGTCCTCCATGAAGTTTAACAACCAGTATTTTTTAAATGGCCAGTTATAATTTATTAGTGGATCACGAAATTACTTAGTAGGTACCCACCATTGCCTCTTTTTTTTTTAAGTCACATAAAACAGAAAAGGTTTGAGTAGAATAAGGAAGGGTAAGATAGGAAAAAATGTTAGCATGCATCCCATGACATGTCATAATATAAAATTTATTTCTTACTATGGGACATGGTCAGAAATGACTGGAACCCAGGTTTAAATTATAGAGTCATATGGCACATTATAGCAGAGTTTTACTATATTCCAAAAATATACATACACTTTCTGGGAAGTGTTTTTGTCATCGTTTTTTGTTTGTTTTCATTTTTGTGATTTACATGGCTCTGGCTTTACTTTCTCTTTCTGGTTATATTTTTCTCCAGCCAAGAGTCTCATCTCCTCCTTCCCTTTCTCACTTGCTCATCATCCACCTTCTTTGGGGAGGCTTCTGGCTGCTGTCGGACAGAAGAGAAGGTATCACAGTGTTAAATGGCATTGCAGGTTCTGCTAAGCTCATGACACCTGGTTTCCTGAAAGGGGAAACACACATGATATAGAAAGTCAGTTGTAAGGATACTAAAGGGCCTGGAGATTCTGAGCACTAGCATTGTGGTGTGGCAGGGAGGGGCTACAATCAACTACATCTCTGTCTCTTCCATTCTCTCCTTGTAGGAGGGCAATTAACATAACGGTGTCCCAACTCTTCAAACAAAGGTCTCTCAGAAGGGGTCTATGTTGAGGGAAGTAAGGGTTGGGTCTGCTTTCCCAAGGCTGGCAGCTTAAGGGAAATTGCTTAAATTCATGCAAGGAATGGAGGTTTGGGGAGGAAATTGAGGACTAGGGCTTCCAATTTGTTGTTCAAAATCACTCTCTTTCTAAAAATGATTGCCCCTTCCAGTTCAAGTTTAAGCAGGTGAGACAAGTAGTTCCTTGGGACTGGATAGGAGTTCCATGACTTGGAGCCTCTCACAAAAGATTTCAAATTGTTACCCTTTCCTGGATCCTCTTGGGTACAAAAACCCTGAGTTCCTGTGTGATTCAAAGTTTGAAGTCAAAGTCAGGGCTAGAGAATGGAATCCATTGTGCTATCAGATTCTCAGTCATTCAATGTCTGAGATGAAGGTCAGTGAAAACATTTGATAGAGACCTTTAATTCTAAATCATCTAGCTGGAAACTTGAGACATGGCATTCTCATTCTTCCTATCAGCTTGGTCTCAGGACAGTTTGGTTTGGAATAATGTTCAGGAAATTATTAGTAAGGAGAATCTTCTGTTCCCAGCAGACCCAGTCTATTAATAGGGATGTGAAATGTAAGTGTGATCTCATGAGTTCTGCATAAATACTCTCTTTTGGCCCCTCAGTGGCAAAAATACCTGTGTTTCCTTTTAGGGGCTGCAGGTGGAGGTGAGATGGGGCAGCCCCTGGCTCTAATTGGCACCCTGAGCTGTGCATAGAATCATGGTGTCCACTTTGGATCTGCCTGGCAATGATGCCCTGTCAACAGCTGCTGTGTTAAGCGCCCTCTATGGCTTTATGAAACAGCTGACCTGCCATTGACCTGTTCTGTGTCACTGCAGCTCGGAAGAAGTCTCTCTGGTTAAATTCTTATGGGCCTCATGACAGATTATAATGAAGATTACAAAGGCACAGCTAAACCTAATGTCTCCCAGTGGCCTCACAGTACAAGGAGCAGTTTCTATTAGAGGAGCACAGGTGAGCGCCTCTGGGGAGGTGAGGTCAGTAGCAGTGACTCCTAAACCACTCCGTAAAAACCCCCTCTCAATTCCTATTCCTCCAAGGAAAGTCAATGGTCCATCAGGGTCAGCCCCACATTTCTTTAGAACACAAATCTTTCCTTCATTTATTCCCAGATCCAAAGGTGGCTATGCCAAATTTCCACAGGTAAAAATCTTATCTTGAGCATCAGAGGTGAGTTACCAGGAATTATCCTTCTATCGGGGATGTTTAGCATCATCCCTACCCTGGACATAGTCAAATAAGATAAGCACTTGCAGATGAGAGAACCAAAGCACTAAAGAGGTACTTAGATTAGAGAAAATCACTGTTGACAATCAACTTCCTTATCAGACAAGAAGTGCACCAAGAGAGCTGGGTAATTGTAGTAGTTGAACCTTGGTTTCCTGAGAATTGAGTTTCCTGGGTATCAACACAGAGGGGTCTTGATGAGTTTCCCTGCTTTCTTTATTCAAGAAGGAAGTGTGTCAACTCCTGAGAGGTAGTAAAGTATATCCCTAAATTTTTCCCTAAGATAAATTTCTCCCATGAAGCTTCATACTAGAGCTGATTTATGAACAATGTCCTCAACAACAGGAAATGAAATCACTATTTCAATAGGTGAAAACTAGCAAAATAACAAAACACTGCTTAGTGAAAAGAGTTTGCTAGAGGCCAAGCAAGATGGCCTGACCAAATGTTTGCTATGGTCTGGATCGATCAAAGAATGAAGAATAGAATATCTGAAGAAATGAACAGGCCTTTCAACAGTCCTCCATACATAGTACTTTCTTCTTGGAAAATAGAGTGGTCAGTCATGGTCTGCCCCAACTTCCAAGACTCCCTCCCCTAAGGAATCAACTCCATGGTCAAGTCACCATGACCCCACCAGCACTGACACAGACGTTTAGAGCAGGGCAAGCATTTCATCAGATGGCCAGATTCCTGTGAGGCCTGATTTGAAAGCTGAGCAGAGCTCATCAGATGATTCTCCAGCCATTTGAATCCAAAGACCCACTTGGCATCAGGAACGATTCTAAAATCAGAGGTGGGGAAAGCTGTAATGGCCAAATACCAATGGTAAGGAAGCTGGAAGAAGATGACATATGATATTGGTGGGGGGGGTGGTAAAGAGTAAGAACAGAGAATGCCTACACAAGGGATAGAAACATTGCAAATCAGAAACTATGCAGCTCTTGAGAGAGATTGTGAGCACACACTCTCCCCAGAAGCTGCCATGGTTCCAAATCACCTCCCATTTCCAGACCTGGCTATGATGATCCCTGGGGGAGCTCTGCATTTTTGTAATAAACTCTCACTTTCTCAGATTAGGTTGAGCAGGTCTTTATAATCTTTGCAAATAAAGAGCCGGCCAAAACACAGGCTTTAATAAGAGACAAAACCATACAGTACACATGTCCTAGTCTCCACATGCAGGCATCATGCTGTTGACTGAGGGCAGATCTGGTGCACAAAGGATCAACATCAGATGGTATGACAACAACGTGGGCCAATCCCAAAGCCATATGTTGAGTGAAAGAAACCAGGTTTAAAATGTTTACACACGATATGACTCCATTTATACGTCATTCTTGAAAAAGCACATAATAGGGATAGAGAACAGATCAGTGGCTCCCGAGGCAGGGGTGGGAGGAGAATGTGGCTGTAAGGGGGCAGCACAAACGGCTTTGGAGGATGATGGTGCCAGTCCATATCTCAACTGTAGTGGTGGTTACACAGATCTATACTTGTCTTTAAAGACAGAACTGTAAAAAGAAATTTTAAAAAGGAAGGACGGAAAGGAGGGAGGAGAGAGGGGTGGTCGCTCAGATAAACAGCATTACTAAATGGACCATCAGCCGGACCAGAAGGAGAGCCATCTCTAGGCAAAACTCATCTTGGCATAGGCTCTTCTCAGTGCTCTTAGGCTTGTTTTTTCCTCTCTCAATTCTTCATTCTCTTCTTTCTGGCTGACATTGCCTTCATGACAAAGTCACACCAAGAAAATGAGCAATAAAGGTGGAATTTCAAGTATCAACCAAGGGATGAGGGAAGTTTTGAGTTGGGATCAGATCTTGCCATCTCTCCTAAAATCATACTGTAAGTCAGAACTAGTCACATGATCAGCTCCAACTATAAACTCTCCCGGAAAATTATCTGGCTTTCATTTCTGGTGTGTGTGTGTGTGTGTGTGTGTGCGCGCGTGCGTGTGAGTGTGCACACATGTCCAGTTGTCCTCTTTTCCTGCCATTGAAATGAAGTGAAATGAAGTCGCTCAGTTGTGTCCAACTCTTTGCGACCCCATGGACTGTAGCCTACTAGGCTCCTCTGTCCATGGGATTTTCCAGGCAAAAATACTGGAGTGGGTTGCCATTTCCTTCTCCAGAGGATCTCCTGACCCAAGGATTGAACCTGGGTCTCCCACATTGTAGGCAGATGCTTTACCATCTGAGCCACCAGGGAAGTCCTTTCTGCCATTATCAAATTCACTTTTCCCTTCTTTTTTATACCTAGGAATATCTCATTTTCTATTCAGGAAATCATTCTCTCAGCTTGCTAGAGAGATACTTCATGATTTTTTTTCCCCTGAACATGGAACCCAGAAGAAAAGCTTGGACTTGTAGTTCTCAGCTGTCTTTCAATTTTATTTTTTTTTAATTGGGAGATATTAGTATGTCCCAACCGACAGCAACAGCTTAAGAAAAGTAACTGTGTGAAAAAAAAAAGGGAGCCTCTGTTAGCAGATAAGGCAGCAGCAGTCACATCCTGGACGAACTTACTTGTAACTTGAACAGGATCCTCAGATAAGCAGCAACAAAGGGCCATCACAGTTTTTTAGAGAGGGGTGGAAGGTAACTCTGCAAGTCAGACAGGACTCAGAAACAGCGGAAAGGAGCGTGAGAAGACCATATACCCCAGGGCTGGCCACTCACTAGTCACCTGCCATCTTACCTGGTCATTATCTCCGTCACTGAAATGCATAGAAGGCAATGAGGCAAAAGGGCAGTGGCTCAGGAGTCACAGCCTAGCAACAGCATTTCCTAGAGCCATGATCTTTGGCAACTTCCTTGGGAAAATTTCCTCAGTTTCCTCATCTATAAACGGAAATGACAAGCGTACCTACCTCATAGAGCTGTGAATTTTAAGTGAAATAAACATAAGGTACCTCAACAGTGTCTGGTGCAGTGTGCTGCTCCCCCTCCAACACACACACACACACACACACACACACGCACACACACGCACTCACTCACCATCACCACTACCACCACCACCACTGCAAAATTATGCAAGGGGATCGAGGTGGAGCACTGACCTTGTCCACTACACAGACGCTGTCAAAAATGTTACCTCTAGGAACGTCCCTGGTGGTCCAGTGGTAAACAATCCACCCTGCAATGTGGAAGACACAGGTCGATCCTTGGTTGGGGAACAAAGATCCCATATGATGTGGGGCAGCAAAGCCTTAGTTGACATGCCACAACTAAGACCTGATGCAGCCAAATAAAATAGATAAGTAAATAAATAAATAAATATTTTTTAAAATGTGACTTCTCATGATGAACCAGACAACAAGCCACCCCTGCTCCTCATGAGGAGAGTCAAACAAAATGAATTAGTAGACATTTGATGTGAGAAGATTTGCACCAGTAAGAGCAGTAAATAAAAGCAACAGATTAGAGCAATATTACTAAATCCCATCACTTAGCTTCCCACCTGGCATGTTTAATCAATGAGATCTATCTTTTCTTGGTGGATGCAGTGGCATAAGTACCATCTAAATCAGGTCTGCAGAGAATCAAGGGATCTGACAGATATCTATCTTTTAGTTCAATAGCAGTAATGCATGGAGGACTTGGAGGGATTTGTGCCAGGAATTAGAGAATGCAATGTTTGTCTTGAATTAACTACTTTTTATAATCAATGTACTGTGAGTGATATGCTCCTGCCAAAGTAGATTGGTGATCTGCCTGAAGTACCAATTATGTTCCAGTTTATACAGTAAATCTATTTGGTAATATGAGATGTTGCAGCAATTTTAATGCATCAGTAAAGATGGAAATCAATATTCTTTTCTTTTATTTACAAAGTAAGCTTTGTAAATAAAAAGGAAAATATAGGGTTTCCAGGACCAAGTCAGCCTTTTGCTACAGCTTTTCCTACTTCATGGTTGTAGACTGAAGGTAGGGTCTGTCCCCCTACTAGAAATTTCACTCTGACACAAGACCAAGCTGGGAACCTTTGAGTGGTGAACCTCTTGAGTTTTGGGGAAGAATGAGTGTCTTAGAAGGAAAGTTGTGACCAACCTAGACAGCATATTAAAAAGCAGAGACATTACTTTGCCAACAAAGGTCCGTCTAGTCAACGCTATGGTTTTTCCAGTGGTCATGTATGGGTGTGAGAGTTGGACTATAAAGAAAGCTGAGCACAAAAGATTGATGCTTTTGAACCGTGTTGTTGGAGAAGAATCTTGAGAGTCCCTTGGACTGCAAGAAGATCCAACCAGTCCATCCTAAAGGAAATCAGTCCTGGGTGTTCATTGGAAGGGCTGATGTTGAAGCTGAAACGCCAATATTTTGGCCACCTGATCCAAAGAGCTGACTCATTGGAAAAGACCCTGATGCTGGGAAAGATTGAGGGCAGGAGGAGAAGGGGACGACAAAGAATGAGATGGTTAGATGGCATCACCGACTCAGTGGACATGGGTTTTGGTGGACTCCAGGAGATGGACAAGGAGACTTGGTGTGCTGTGGTTCATGGAGTTGCAAAGAGCTGGACATGACTGAGCAACTGAACTGAACTGAACTGAGTGTCTTCTTCAGGACAGGCCTGTTGCTGGGTTTATGGGCTGGAACTGAGCTTTAAATGTCAGACATTGTCACACATATTATCTCACCTGGCAAAGGAGGCTGGACAAATGCTAGCATTCCTGCTTTACAAAGAAGGAAACCAAGGCTCAAATTCAACAAACGATTTTCTGAGGATCAAGGTGAGACTCGAATGCTACATCAGATGGTAAAATCTAATTTTTGCCTGTGAATCCATGAAGTCATTTAATGGCCTCATCTCAGTATATACACCCTTGTCTTCTGAGCAGATGAGAACAGGAGATCACTGAGACAAGGAGAAAGTTGCCAAGTGCGGGAAAGAGGAGGGAATCTCAGGCAGAACAAACAACATGTGCAAAAGCAGGAGGCTTATAAGCTCATGTGAGATGGAGAAAGTCAGAAAGAGCATCAGTCCTACACTTACAAAAAAATTTACAAAGACAAACAGCACATCCCAAACTATTCTTGAAACCATGAAAGAGTTGAGGTGACAGGACCACCAACTAACCCAAAATTTGAGGAAAGTCAGCTGCAAGGGGAAATGAATTGTGAGCTCTTGCTTACTTGGGACAGATGCTATTGAGCATTGAAGAGTTTAGCTACAATTGTCAGCAAATTGGTAAAGGACACGAGAATGTTTAGAATCCCTGGGGGAAGTGGATTTCCCTGAGGGGTAATCTATACCCACTTGTAGTTTCTTCTTCCTAGATCTCAGTGGGAACTCACAGAAAAGTCTGGCAAACGTTCTGAGAACATGTCCCTTGCCCCACAGGTTTGTGGAAAGGAAACAGATGGTCTTCTAGAAAGACAAGAAACCCCACCCAGACCCTGCTGTTCAGTCTCCCCAACAGAACAAAAGCTTTACACTGTTGAGGGGAGGGCAACACACAGTCACTCTTAAAGCACAGAAGGAAATCTACTGCAGCAGAGCGAAGGGAACAGAAGAGAGCCATCTACTCCCGTGGGCGGGGCAGGAATACCTGCTGGACCAGAACCACCTCTGGGAGGGGACAGAAGCACTGAGACCAGGGGCACAGCCCCTGTCAGAGACCTTCTAATGAGAATGACAGAGAATGCCTTGCCACTGCCCAACCCTTCCTATGATCAGTCTAACAAGCAGCAAGGAACAGCAATCGAATATTGCTGAGAGACTTCAAAAAGTGTGGAAAGAGACTCTCCCAAAGGAAAACGCAAAGAGAAGATGGAAACCTGAGGGTGGAAAAGAGATTAAGAAAAACCCTCTGACAAGCCGACCCCTACCCTCAACACATGGCAACGCCAGAGGAATTTTAAGTCTGCAAGGTCTGTGGCTAACCACGGCAACAACAAACCCCAAACTGAGTTCACCAAAAGCCAAGCAGAAAGAAAGGTGTACTCATTTCCAGGTACAAAAACTAATTACAGTCTCTACTATTCTATATAAAATGTTCAGATTTTTTTTAAATTATAGGGAATATTAAGAAGAAAACAATACTGCCAAGAGATAAAGCCAAAAAACTAGGCATATTGTACCAAACTGCTGAAAACAGAAGACAGAGTTTTAAAAAATATTTACTAGAGCTGGGGGAAAAGATTCATTATGTACACAGGAACAAAGATGAGAATTATAGAAGACTTCTTGTCAGAAGCCAACCAAGCTAGAAGCCCATGGGTGACATACTTAAAGTACTAAAATAAAGACTGTTAACCAGAGTTCTATAACCAGCAAATATAGGGAAGAAATACTTTCTCGAAAACAAACAAACAAAAAATGGAGAGAATTCATCGCCAGCAGACCTGCACTATAAGAAATACTAAAGGAAAAGTCGAGGCAAAAGCAACATGATTCCAAGCAGAAAAGTGGATTCAGACAAAGAAATGAAAAACTCTAAAACTGGAAAAAGTGAAAATAAAAATAAAATTATTTTTCCCCTTATTTTTAATGATTCCAAAAAAATAAATGATTGCTTAAATTAAAATAGTAGCAATGTATTGTATATTTATATCATGTGAAAAGTGAACTATATAACAACAGCACAAAGGATAAAAGGAAAACATTAGCAATATGTGTTGTAAAGTCCTGACATTATACACAAGGAAGCATAATAAAATTTAAAGACAGACTCTAATTAATTACAGATGTACAAAGTGGTACGTTGCAAACCAATTTGCAGTCACTAAAAAAACAAAAAGAAAGGGTATAAATAATAAGCTAATGGTGGCAATAAAATGAACTCATAATATATGCTTAATTAATTCAACAAGGGAAAGAAAGAGGAGAAAATTTTAAAACAGGCAGAAAAACAAAAAACTATCTAGATGGTTGATTTTAAGCAACCATATCAATAGCTATACTAATTATAAATCATCTAAACTCATCAATTAAAATGTAGAGATTGTTCAATTGTATAAAAAATGCAAGACCAGCTACAACACAAATAGTCGAACTGAAAGGAGAAATAGACCAATTCACAATTATAATTAGAGGCATCAACACTCTTCCATTAGCAATGATAGAAAGACAGAAAATCAGTAAGGAATAGCACTATCCACCAATTTGGGCTAATTGGCATTTACAGGATATTTCACCCAACAAAAGCAGAGAACACATTTTTTTCAATTGAACATAGACGAGTCAGTATGACAGACTGTGTTCTGGGCCAGGAAATAAACCTTAACAAATTTCAATAAATAAAGTCATACAAAGTTCTCTAACCAGAGCAAAATTAAATTTTATAAAAGAAGTATAGAGTTTAATTAGAAACTTTAGTTGCTCTAGATTGGGAAGGGAGCTCAGTGCACTTCTAGGACTATGCTCAAAGCATGTGTTACACATGCAGATAAAGACAGGCAAAAGCTTTATAGTTTACTGTGAAATTAACACACAAGTAGGAAAACTATTTTTGGTTATCACATTTCTCCCCATCTAGCAGCAAATATACCTATGCTTTGCTTTGGCCTGAGATACCTACGAGTCAGCCCTTTGTAATCATAAATTCAACCAATTGTGGATCAAAAATATTTTTTTTTAAATTCCAGAGAGTACCAAAAAGCAAAACTTGAATTTGTTGCATGCTGGCAAATATTTACATAGCATTTACATTGTATTTAAAACTATTTACATAGCATTTACATGGTATTAGGTATTATAAGTAATCAAGAGATGATTTAAAGTATACAGGGGGGTGTATGTAGGTTATATGTAAATCTATGCCATTTTATGTTTGAGCATCTAAGCATTTTGGTATCCACAGGGGTCCTGGTACCAATCCTCTACAGATAGAAAGGAATAACTGTGCAGAGAAAGGCAATGAAAAATAGATTGATGTCTAGGGATCTAAATCCAGGGCCTCCTGCTGATCACACCCTGCTTTCTCCTTTCCTCTATGAGATCACACAGTGCAGGCAATACAGTATGATGATTCAGCCCTCAGGCCTCAAGGACTCAATCCTGGCTCCCCTCTCTCCAGCTATGCGGTTACAAGCAATACAGTATGATGATTCAGCCCTCAAGGCCTCAAGGACTCAATCCTGGCTCCCCTCCCTCCAGCTATGCGGTTATGGGTATATTACTTAACCTCTCTAAACTTCATTTGCTCATCTGTCAAGTGGAGATAGCAATTGGATCTATCTCAGATGAGTTTTGTGAGAATTAAATGGAGATGATGTATGAAAGTACTTAGTACAGGGTATATAAACCAGAGTAAGCACTCAGTGAGATAGTTATCACCATTATCATCCATTATTATTATTCCTAGGGAAGAAATTCTCCTGGGAAGCTCTCCATAAGGCTAAAACACTTGAGCTGTTTAGAGACTATTCTTTTTTCAATTTGGAACCTGAAAAGAGGCATACAGTCTTAAGGTAGGAAGACATTAAATCTGCCGTGGTTTCCCATCTCCTCTCTGGGAGGGTTGGGGTAATAAAATGGAGGCAAAAACATCAGGCTGCCCTATACAAACTCTCACAGGAAGACCCTGGCCCATCCCACATCCCTCACAAAGCTGTTTTCTGTATATGGTTGTCTGTGCTTTATTTGCTTTAACTGGAGCCAAACATGGTCATTCTTCAACAGAAATATGATTTCAAACCCATATAGTGCTGAGATAAATGACACAATATGTTATAATCCTATTAAGATTTTTAAAATAAAAGAGATTTCATACAAGGGGGAAGAGGCTTTGTTTATGTGAAGAGGATCCCTGGAGGAGGGTGTGGCAACCCACTCCAGTATTCTCACTGGAGAAGCCCATGGACAGAGGAGCCTGGCGGGCTGCAGTCCATAGGGTCACACAGAGTTGGACACGACTGGAACAACTTAGCACACACACACACTGAAAGGGGATATAGTACATCCTAAAGACCACTTGAGCCCAAGGAAAAAGGCAAACGAGTAAAACGAGAAGGATCCTGGAGGGCAGGTAGATCAGAGGTCTCCAAACACCAGCCCTCAGACCAATTCATGTACAGATTCCTAGGCTCCACTCTGGTGCTTAGTTGCATCCAACTCTTTGGGACCTTATGGACTGTAGCCAGCAACGCTCCTCTGTCCGTGGGATTCTCCAGGGAAGAATACTGGAGGGGGTAGCCATTCCCTCCTCCAGGTATCTTCCAGACCTCGCAATTGAACTTGGGTTTCCTGCATTGCAGGCAGATTCTTTACTGTCTGAGCCACCTGGGAGCCCACCCTAGGTTTACTGAAGTGGGGTGATAAGATTTTAACAAGTGGGAGGAGCCAATGTGGAATCCCATATTAATACTAACTTTTCTCTTCATAGAAATCAAAACAGAGCCCAGGAGTGAAGTAAGCGTCATTGTCCAGGGTCATTTCCAAGCTGTCGTCAACATGCTCGGCTCAGCTGTACGAGTGAGAAAGCGGTGTGAGCAAACAACTCTAGTCACTTTCACATCCACCCCTAATGGTTCACTCGAGCATTTAACAAACGGATAGTCACCTTCCTGTGATCTCAGTCTCTCTGTGCTACCCCCGGTGACAACGCTCTCAAGATTGCTGAGATAAGCCCACCCCGCTCTAAGTTCAATTCTTCGATTGCAACTCTCCTCCAAACAGAAAAACTGTCAGCACTGGAAATGTCACATTTGGTCAGTAGCTGGCAGTTATGATTGGAGCAGCATGCACTAACAAGAGGAAGTAGCAAGAGGCCAAAAATGAACCTAAAGGAAGCCAAGCGACCTCTAACCAACAAGAAAACACAAGCCAATCAACTGAGAAAATCGATGAGGTGAAAATGGGCTGCTCAGGAAAATCAATAGGGTGCAAATCGGCTGCACTCAGCCCTGTGGCCTGGCACCTGGCTCCAGCCCCAAAGTTGAAAAGCATCATTCCCACTTTTCAAAGACAGCTCCTCCCTCCCACCTCAATCTGTGCCCCCAGAATCTTCCTATTTACCCAATCTTCTCCATGAAATATCCTAAACTTTGACGACACATGAAAACATGTTTTCTGCATTCTCCCATTTTCTGGGCCACCAGTTTTGCCCAGAACCACATCATTTTATACACAGATTATTTCCAGAATCCGTTCCTTCTGCCTCCATCCTGTCCCCGGCATACCTGGCAAAGTCAGGATAATCTGCCTCCTTTGTCTGCATGAACCCTTGGCCAACAAGGAAAATCTTTTCTTTGTCCTTACCTGAAGCTAAAAGTTTTTGTTCAGGACCTTCCCTGGTAGTCCAGTGGTTAAGAATCCACCTGCCAATGCAGGGAACATGGGTTCACTCTCTGGCCCAGGAAGATCCCCGTGCCATGAGGCAGCTAAGCCCGTGCACCACAGCTACCGAGCCCAAGCACCTAGAGCCTGCCCTCTGCACCGAGAAGTCACTGCAGTGAGAAGCCCATCAACCACAGTGAAGGGTAGCCCCTGCTCGCCACATCTAGAGAAAGCCTGGGCAGCAAGAAGACCCAGCACAGCCAAGAATAAATAAATAAATAAAATTTAACAAGCTTTTGTTAGGACTGGTCCTGAGAATGCCTATTTTGTCTCTCTGAAAACAAGAAAACAAAAGCCAAGCAAATGAGAATATTCTCTCTGAATATTCAGTTCTTCCACCCACTTTGGGTTGAGCCAAAGCCTCCCCTGCTTTAGTAGGCCTTGCTGGAACATCAGCATCCCCCAAAGATCCCCTCCTCCTCTCTCCTTCATCCGCATCCCTCACGTCTACATTAAGCTCATGCTCACGCTCACTGTTACAGTGCTGGGGGGTGGGTGTGAGAGGTGGTATCTCTCTCATGGTCTAAACTCCTGGAGGAAGGCAGAATAGGGTGCAAAGTACACTGCGAAGATACTTAGGAATTCTCAATCTGGTCCTCCTTTGCCTTTAATTACTGTGGGTCCTTGAGCAAGTGATTGACCCTCTCAAGGCTCTTCTGTAAAATGGTGTGGTCCTATGAGAGATCTCTAAGCTTCCTTCTCATCCAAACATTCTAGAATTCTAAGGCAAAAGTTGTCTTTTCTTCATATCCCCCCCATAACACTTACTAACTTTTTGCCCTTACTTTTTTTTAACCTCCTAAGAGTCACCTTCCTTATTTATTAAATAGGATTGATAATAATACATTTTCCATAGAATTTTTGAGAGGTTCAAATAAGATATTGCTTGTAAGATACTCAGCACAGATCTGGCAAAGTAAGAGCTTTATAAATTTTTGTTATTGTTATGAAAGAAATAGAGGAGTACATTAAACATCTATTGAATAAATAAATAAAAAACAACTATGCTTGAACCCCTCAAAAAATCTCAAGTAATTTAACTGCCATTTAACCATAAGGTATGCTAC
Organism: Aepyceros melampus; assembly: GCA_006408695.1. Classification (NCBI taxonomy): domain Eukaryota; kingdom Metazoa; phylum Chordata; class Mammalia; order Artiodactyla; family Bovidae; genus Aepyceros; species Aepyceros melampus. The sequence goes on along the minus strand of SJXQ01011801.1, from coordinate 295,314 downwards.
CTTTCCTTTAAAAACAAAATGTACTTTCCTTTCCTTTCTCTGAGCTAGAAATTCCCACTTATAACTGCTGTTCTGTGTTCACATTGAAAGCAGCAGCTCAGAGCTATTTCTGCAGGCCTCTGTGCCAGACAGTGGACCCCAAGAAGGCTCAAGAAAGGTGTGCTCATCCCAGACAGCACTCCTGAAGGTTAAAGCCACTGCACATCCCAAATAGGAAGACCAAACATTCCATTTAGAGAAGCCACAATCGCTTTAACCTGAGACACAAAGATAGTATTTATTTCCTGAGAATAGGAGGAGGAGAAGGCTGCGGTTCAGAGCCCCTAGTTCCTGGCTGGCAAGCTGTTAAATGTCAGTCCTTTTCCTTCTCAAAGCAGAGCCACTTGATGACGCTTCTCTCAGAAGACAGGAAAACTCACCCACTTGGTGTTCATGTACCCAGAACAACCATGTGCAAAGCAGAGGAGGTGTGTCCTGAGGCATGACCTCAGGGAAGAGATCACACCCTGAGCCAACCAGCCAGAAGGAAGAGTCTCAACTCAACAGATTAGAGAGTTCCAGGAGGAACCATGACAAGGCCGGCTGCCCCTGTGACTAAAAGACACAATGGTCATGCCAAAAAACAGAATTCACAGAAATGGAGTTAGGCTTCCTGGAGTAGATTAGGAAACCAGAATCCATGGCCCTCCAGAATTCAAATAACCCAGACCCGACTTAGGGAAAGTGGCAATGTTCTCCTCAGAAATATAACAGCTTAGTAAGTCCACAGGACAAAAAGCATCACACAATTAAAAAAAAAAAAATTCTTCACCACTGCTTATGATTCCCAACTTTTAAAGTATTGCTTCAAGTGCCAACAAAATGGATAAATAAATAAAAACCAAAATGTTTCCTGTCCTTTGGTGGAATTCCACTGGGGTTTGGAGGCAGGTATGAGTATAAAATATACATGCTAAGTTGCTTCAGTCGTGTCTGACTCTGTGTGACCGACCCCATGGACTGTAGCCACCAGGCTCCTCTGTCCATGGGATTCTCCAGGCAAGAACATTGGAGTGTGTTGCCATCCCCTCCTCCAGGGGATCTTCCCGCCCCAGGGAAACCTGCATCTGTCTTTTCTCCTGCTTTGGCAGTCAGATTCTTCACCACTAGGGCCACCAGCATGATGAAAAGAAATACTTTCAAAAATGTATTATTCAGTAACTAGGTTATAGATGAAAAACTGGTCAAAATCAATTTGGAAAGGAACTGCTACAGTATCTCTCTGATCTTACAAATGTTCGCTATGCATCCCTCTTTCCAGCGGACACACATCAATCCTGAAGTCTAATCCATCCTGGACCCTTTGTGGGTTGATGGTTGAAATGACAGCCACAGTGCCTTCCTTCACAGCCTCAAGGTCACTGGGAGGTAGAACAAACACAGGTTCTTTGAAATCTCTCAATCAGAAGTTGGATGATGTGATGATATTGGGGATAAGGTTAACCACTGCTCAATTATTTTTAATTACAATGTGTTTACATAAGGTGCATGTATGATATCAAACACATAAAGCACATACGGGAACTTGACCAAAATTTCTTGGTGATAAGTAAAGAAATGGTGAGTATTTGTATAGTGTACCAAGGTAAAGTCTCAGGAGAACTAGTGGGGAAGAGAAGAAGTTTGGGGGGGATGTCACTGAGCAAGTGTTAAAGTAAAAGAACAAGTGAAGTTGCTCAGTTGTGTCCAACTCTGTGACCCCATGGGCTGTGGCCTGCCAGGCTCCTCCATCCATGGGATTTTCCAGGCAAGAGTACTGGAGTGGGTGGCCATTTTCTTCTTCACAATGGAAATGTCATTGCTCTGCCTCTGACAAATTTTAGGACCTTGAGTAAGTCCTTCACCTTCTGTAAACCTCAGCATCATCATTATAAAACGGAGAAAATAGTAACTATCCTTTGTGAGATCAAAATATTACTTTTCTCATGAGGGATTTCAGAGAGGAAAGTATAAAGACAAATCAGCGATCGACCCAGATTTCTGATATTTCCAGATTTCTTGATCTGTTTGGAAGCTCTGTTGTTGCTAGAAATAGTTTCTAGTCTCAGCGAGGCCTGCATGGTCCCAGCCATGAAATAAAGAGAAGCCCCTGAGTCCCTGAGTCCCTGAGTCAAGAAGGCTCCACAATACAGTGAGAACGTGTGCTGTGGAAGCTGGGACTGAACAAGGAGTTACTCACATCTTTTCATCTGTTTTGGCTATTAAGATACAAAGATAAGAATTCATTTTTATTTTCATAAAGAAAGCCTTCTAGGGTGGACTTGTCTCCTGAATACTGATCACATCCCCAGGGGAGGAAGATTATTAGGTTAGTTCTGCTTTTGTAACAGAGTCACCCTCGACTCTACAATATTATGTTACTCCACACTCTAAGGGCACACACTCGAGAGAGAGTGTGTTTTCATGCGTGTGTGCATGCATGTCAACCACAACAGAACCGTCCCGGGTGTAGAAGGCCACTGACTCTCTGAAAAAGAGAAAGCCAAACTAATAAGCTCAGTCCTGGTGCCTGTGGGAATTCCATTCCTGACCAATAGTGACTGTCTCAAAGTCTGCCTCAAAAGTGGTCTCAGCGAGCCTGGGAGCCCTGCCCTCCCCGCCGGAGTCCAGTCCCTCTGTTGTGCCAAGGCTGCCGGCAATTAGTACCAACGATGATGTCAACGTTGGCCTGGTGAGTCCTGCATTCAGCACATCTTCCTAATGAAGCTCTGAACCATTTAATTAGGAGCTGCTCCGACAATTCTGTCCTTGTAGCCTCAGCCACAGATTGGAACACAAGGGAGAAAATTTCCATTGAACCCATGCCATGGCATTTGCTCTCTAAATTGAGATGAGGGAGATGCATTCACCTTGCAAACGCATCAAAATAAGAGGGAATACAGTTTCTCACGCTATCAGCTGGGAAGGTACAGACAAACAGCCATGCATAAAACAAAGGACACTTGCTTTCTCCCCATCTAAGTGGTTGTTTGCTCACCACCTCTCCTTTTTGAGACATACGTGCTCCGTCTCTAGAACGTTGTCCTTAGGGGGACTTGAGTTTTAATTCTGCCTGAATTGGGGCTAGATGCTTAATTTCTCTGAACCTCTGTATGCTCACCTTTTAAATGAGAATAATAATGCTTACCTCTGAGGTTGTTATGATTCAAACAATCAAACAAATATAGACCACTAAGCGTAAGTACTAAATATTCAAAAAAGAGCTTTTTATATTACTGTTACACCTCAATGTCCTGTGGTGAGTATAGCATTGACTTTATTCATCTCTCTTCTGTTTTCCACTTCAGGCCTTTTTTTTCCCAGCCTAGTTACTTCACCACTCGTTATAGAAAATAGATTTCAGCCATCTTACTACCCCAACTGTCTTCCTGTATAAATTCCAGTTTGTAGGTAATTTTCAAAAAGTGTGACTCCCAAGTTTAACTCCAAGCGCACTTTCACGAAGTACAATGGGACTTTTATTTCCCTTGAACTGGACAACTTGATGACTGATTCAGTCTCAGATCCCATTAACTTTTCAGCAGCCATTCTGCTCAGGATGAGAAAGGGCCCTTCTAGCCCAAGGGCTAAGAAAAGGTAATTTATTTGGAAGAAACCACCAAACTCCACCCATTTACGTTTTTATTAAACAGAGAGAAAATGAGATCTTGAGGGATACAATGCATTTGTGATTATCAGATTCTTTGAAAAGGTTATGGTGTTTACTACAAGATGTAAAATAGTGATCTTCATCTTTGCCATTAAAATTTCAGAAAGGAGATTTAGAAACTTTGGAAGGCAACCATCCACTAGAGTCTCAGGAGACAAATTATTGGAATGGACTCCGACAGTCAAGGAAAATGAAGATAAAGAATAAAATAGATCCATAATTCACTGGCTCCTCCCTTCCAGTTCAAAAGAAAAGAAGAAAACATGGGTCTTTTTCAAAGCTAAAATTATCATTTAAAAAAAATAAGAAAGTAAAAGGGATTTCTTTCTTTTTCTAAAGATGAACTTTTTAAACATTGCCCTTTTCCCCTGAAACCATCACTGCCCTCCCTAAAGAGGCTCAGCCAGATCCTGTTGCCTGTCCATAAAGAAAGGGCAGTTGCAACCAAGAGAACTCTAAGGACTGTGTGATCATAACCCAAGAGAAGATTTACTGGGAACAAAATCCATTTAGAATTCTTTATTCCTTACTCAGTTTGTACACAGGTTAATAACAGTATTTCTTTTAATCTGGCAGGGGTTTCCACGTGCCACGCCATTCTGATGCATGTGAAAAATTTTGCATCTGGCATGTCTGTGAAGCATAATACCCCTACAAAGCCAGGCAGGAAAAGAAGAAAGCAGCTTCACTAGGCTGAGTTTTGTGACAGCCACAACCTCTGGCAGAAATAGAAGCTGACAGCGACAAGGGTGGTAAGTAGAACTCTTACAGGCTAACAAAAGGAACACTTTCACTAATAGCAAAGAGGTGAGTAAGAGTTCCTGAACTCTCCCATCCACAGGCAGAGCCAAGAGAGAAGGTAAAATCGTTTGTCTTCTCAACCTGAACATGGAACCAGAAACACAGAGGCCCAAGTGCTCTCAGCCAGGGACTCTCTTTGCAAGATGTAACAGGCAAGCAGAGAATGAATGACAGACAGAGAGCCTGAGGGAGCCGAGACAGAGAAATGAGACAGAGAAGGTATGATTCAAAGAGATGAAGAAGAGGTGGTAGTGGTTTACTCTCTAAGTTAGGTCCGACTCTTGCTACCCCATGGACTGTAGCCCACCAGGCTTCTCTGTCCATGGGATTTCCCAGGCAAGGACACTGGAGTGGGTTGCCATTTCCTTCTCCAGGGCATCTTCCTGACCCAGGAATCGTACCTGGGTCTCCTGCACTGCAGGCAGATTCTTTACTGACTGAGCTACCAAGGAAGTAGGTGAGAAAGAGGTGGGGAGACAGAAACACATGACCCAAAGCAAGGGGGAAAAGAGCCACAAAAAGGAAATAAACATCAGAATGAAAGTTAGAGAAAAGGCATTTGATGGACAAGCCAAAGGAAACCAAAAAGCAAGGAAAAATAATAGAGTCAAATGAAAGTGAAGGTGAGTAGGTTAAGGATTGCTGGGTGGGCTGAGAGCCACTGAGAAGATGACGAGGCACTTGATGTCTTCCACACATTTCTTTGGGGAGCCTGGCAATTGCAAAGCACACTCTAAGCAAAATGACAGACATTTGCTCTCCAAGAGCATGGACTTTGGGATCTTGCAGATCCAGATTCAGATCTTTGGACATGACACTTACCCGTTTGAGTTTTAGTTTAAGCAACTGCAAAATGGGGGCTAATAACTTGCTTCATCGGATTGTGGTGAAGATTAAATACGACCAAGACTGTAAAATGCCATCATGATATCTGATACCTAATGGATGCTCAGTGAGTGTTAGTTTCCCCTTTTTTTCCACATTAGTCATTCTATACTGGCCTTTTTATTATTATTATTATTATTATTATTATTATTACTTTCTCATCCTAACAAACCTTTGTGCTCAGTCATGTCTGACTCTTTGCAGCCCCATGAGCTATAGCCCACCAGGATCCTCTTTCCATGGGATTTTCTAGGCAAGAATACTGGACTCGGTTGCCGTTTCCTACTCCAGGGGATCTTCCTGACCCAGGGGTTGAACCTGAGTCTCCTGCATCTACTGCATTGGCAGCAGATTCTTTATCATTAGTGCCACCTGCTAAGCCCTACACTGGCCTTTTTAATAATCAGTAATTCTATGTACTATCTCACCACCCCACTGTAGACCCTGGAGTAAGTTCTTTAAGGCAAGAACCTATGTCTTCCCCAGAGAATCCTCAGTGCCTTGCCTTGCCTGACACAAGTGCAATAGTTAGTAACTGAATGGACAAGTATTATTGAATGAATGAATGAACAAACAAATGAACAAATGAGTTAATGAATAGCAGTCTTGCTTTGGAGGGAGCTTACTTACTATATAATCATGGTTGAGTGCAGAAAACTAGTCCAGATCATTCAAGTAAAGAGCTTAATATTGGGTAACAGGGACTTATAAAGATGTTGGCAAAACTGGAGGAGCATCAATCGTCAAAAAGCTGCCACTAGACTAACGATTTCATGGTTATCCCACCATGACAAGCCACAGATTAGGAAGCTGCTGCTTCAAACCTGGTCACAACTACCCTTCATACTCACAAATCTGGTGACCACACAGGCATTCTGGGTCCATCACCACAACTCTCCCAGCACTCGTGTGTCATGACCCAGCTTTCCAGCAATGACTGCTGCCTCCTTTCTTCCAAATCTCAGCCCAGGTACACCTAATTGACAGAACACAATTGGCATGCATGAGTCTGAGACACATAGTTTTATTTTTCAATTGAAGTATAGCTGATATACAATGTTTTGTTAGCTTCTGGTATACAGTAAAATGGTTCAGTTTTATATATATATATATATATATAAAATATATCTGTACATATACACATATAGTTTATAATATTCTTTTCCTTTATGGTTTATCACAACATATTGAATATTGTTCCCTGTGCTATACAGCAGGACTTTGTCCATCCATTCTATATATAATAGTTTGCATCTTCTAGTCCCAAATGCCCAATCCAACCCTCCTCACCTCCCCATTGGCAACTATAAGTCTGTTCTCTATGGGACATGAAGTTTTTTTATAACTTCCTAACATATCAAACACCGAAAAATTGACTCTTTTGGACTGTGGTGTTGCAGAAGACTCTTCAGAGTCCCTTGGACTGCAAAGAAATCCAACCAGTCAATCCTAAAGGAAATCAGTCCTAATATTCATTGGAAGGACTGATGCTGAAGCTGAAACTCCAATACTTTGGCCACTTGATACGAAGAACTGACTCATTAGAAAAGACCCTGATGCTGTGGAAAATTGAAGGCAGGAGGAGAAGGGAAAGACAGAGGAAGAGATGTTTGGATGGCATCACCGACTCAATGGACATGAGTCTGAGTAAGCTCCAAGAGTTGGTGATGGACAGGGAAGCCTGACATGCTGCAGTCCATGGGGTCGCAAAGAGTCAGACATGACTGAGTGACTGAACTGAACTGAACTGAACATATCAAACCAGAACAGAGTGGAGTGAAGGCCAAAAGAACCAATCTATATTGGGAAGTTCTTTCAATCTAATGAGAAAACAAGTTTAGTCTTGAGAGAGGACAAAACAAAAGAAGAAACAGGAAGGGCTAAAAAATACACATAACTCTTCCATGGCCTTGATTTCTAGTATGTTCCAACTCATACGTTTGAGTCTTTCATGAGACCTTGTATATATTTTGGAGTTTGTAAAATTTGCTCACATCAGATACAGAAGAACAAGATTCACCTCATTTCCTAAACATCGTTACTTCTATGACTTCATCCATAGAGAAGACAGACAGTATTCTGGGAAGAAATTACAGTAATTAAGACCAAGGTCTGTCCTGCCAAATGTCTCCTTGGAATCTTGAAAACCTTTCCATCTGTTGCCTAGAGGAGGTAGGTTTTCCAAATCAACTCCTGAATGAGTCACAAGCTATGATGGCCATTAGAATAGACCTCACAAACTTCCAACTGCAGGGAGTGTAACTGCTCAAGGGCCTCAAGCTGCTGCTGGCTCTGACACCCACTGAAATTCATCACCACTGTGGCACCAAGGCTACTCTTCCCACAAGCTGCTCCCAGGCAATGACTAAGCACAGCAAGGTGTCTAAGACAGGCTCTTTCCTGGGAGAGATGGGGCTCCTTTAATGGGTGACTTTGGCTCAAGGACTCCCCCAGAGCCTTGCCAAACTTTCCTTAGAACTTCCCTTAGACTGCTCAGGATCTAGAGTGCTCCCAGGCAACTTTTCTTTCCTCTCTCTTTCACTCAAGGTCAGATTTGCTTTGATGGCTCTACCAGCCTCTTTCAGCTTCCTCCCATTTTCCCAGGCATTTCCCCTTGGGATCTGCTTTCTGAAGGACCAAGACTATCGCATGGGTCATGCTGGAGAAGCCTTATAGCTGATCTTTAGTATCCCAAGCCCAAGTATGTCCACAGGACAGGGGTTGGGGATAAGAGATCATTATGAGACCACCATTATGAGACCACCAGGGTACTCTTTTTTTTTTTTGACCACACTATGTGGCAGGCAGGATCTTAGTTGCCCAACCAGGGTTCAAATCTTCAAATCACACCCCTGTATTTGGAATGCAGTCTTAACCCCTGGACCACCAGGGAAGTCGCCAGAGTAAGTCTCTTAAATAAGCAGTGGAACCATGGTTTATATGTACTTATATCTAATGATAGAACAGCTTTCAGTCATGACACAGGTGGAAATCAGAGAAAAAACAGGAAAAAGTAAAAGATATATATATATATATATATGGATACTCTATGACTGTGAGTTTCCAAGATTGTTCCAGTTCAAATACTCTGGCCCATCACTAGACCTCATGCATTTTTTGAGCTTATAAAACATACTCATATCAGCTACAGAAGAACAAAACTTATCCCAGTCCCTGAATATCATGTATACATGATATAGACACATCTATGTGAGTATGTATACTTGGAGTGAGTGAAGTGAAGTCACTCAGTCATGTCTAACTCCTTGCGACCCCCTGGACTGTAGCCTACCAGGCTCCTCCATCCATGGAATTTTCTAGGCAAGAGTACTGGAGTGGGTGCCATTTCCTTCTCCAGAAGATCTTCCCAACCCAGGAATCGAACCTGGCTCTCCCGCATTGCAGGCAGACACTTTACCATCTGAGCCACCAGGGAAGCATGTTTATATGGAAGCAACTATTAAAAGGAGGACATTTTATATTGGTAATCCTTGTCAAGAAAGATAATCTCCATTCTTTTTTTTTTTTTTTCACGAGTGTACATGAACTCCCAATCCCGACCCCCACCTCCCCCCTACCGCCCCACACCATCTCTCTGGATTATCCCCATGCATCAGTCCCAAGCATCCTGCATCCTGCATCGAACCTAGACCGGGGATTCGTTTCACTTATGATATCATACATGTTACACTGCCACTCTACCAAATCATCCCACCCTCTCCCTCTCCCACAGAATCCAAAAGGCTGTTTTATACATCTGTGTCTCTTTTGCTGTCTTGCGTACAGGTTTATCATTACCATCTCTCTAAATTATAATTTAAATGCTTTAAAGCTTTTTTCTCATGCCTATACTCAGGCAAAGTTTTCTTTCCTTTTGATGACATTTTATTGTTAAATATTCAGTATTTTTGCTGAAACTGTCACTAAATCAGAGTTTCCCTTGATTGTTTTATTTCTGAGCACACTGACAGGTAGGCTGGTAAGTAGATAGGTAAGATGGATAGGCAGACAGACAGGTCTCTCTCACTATTTAGAAATCTAGTCTGCCAACTGCATGTCCGTCTACAGCAACACTGTCACCTCAGCTTCCAGCACTACACCGGACATACAGTCAGCACTTTAAAAAAATTGTGAAATCTCAGCCCTGATCCTTGTGAAAGCTGGCCCGACTCAAAACAACTCACAGAGGATTCTCTTTGTATTCATCCTCTATTATTTGCCAACTCCCTAAACAAGAACACATCTAGAAGGAACTAAGTTTGGAGCTGACTGTCATGGCCCAGATCATGTAGAGAAAGGGATTGCCACAAGCCCGCATGGGAACTTCGGTGTCACCAACTAATTCTAAACACAGTCTGTCCAAAATAGAGTGCTTCAAACCCCTGTTTAGCCAGTCTTGGAGGTCATTACAATGTGAAATGTTCAGGGATATCCCACATCCTCTGAGCAGTCTAAGAGGGCCTGGAATTGCTTCTATACCATTGCTTTAGATCTGGAAGATAAGCCTGGAAGCACAAACTGCTCATTGCCCAACTGAGATTCGGATTCACTGACCCACATCCCAGGGCTCCCTTGGCCAACAGAGTTTAAATGAAACAAGAACCAGAGCCAAGGTAATCCCATGACTTAATTATTATCATCTTTACAGGGTAGCTTTGATTATTAGGTCAGGAATCCCATTTTTTTAGTGGCTTAGACTTTGAAAAAGGAGAATAAAGATTTTTGAATGACAAAATTGACTATTGATGTGATGTTTATGTCTTTTGTTGTGATTTTTTTTTTTCTTTATCCCTCCTACCATTTATTCTACCAGTCTGGGGCCCTACTCCTAATTAATCAAACATACTTATGAAACAGGAAAATCCTGACTCTTAGAAACTCATTCAAAAATTATTTATTGACCACATACTACATCCCAAGCCTGAAGTTAGGTTCTGTGGAGACCCTGATGAGCCAATTTGATACACTTTCTACCATCATCAGAGCTCTAAGTCTGGGAGGGAGATCACCAATAATAAAGTAGTCCCTCAAAGCAATAGCCAATTATACACCAAGAAATGTGCTGTGAAGAACAGGATGCTCTGAATCATCCCAGAGGAAGGACTAGATTGAACTAAAGTGTGAAGCATGAGGGAATAGTTAACTCAGAGGAGTGGAGTAGATAAGAAAAGATGGGGCAAGGAAAGTGGCTCCAGGCAGGTAGACCAGCTTGTGGAACAGCAGGAATGTTTAAACACAATACCCAGGATGGTTCCTACAATAAAGAATTATTTAGCTGGAAATATTAATAATCCCAAGGTTGAAAATCCCTACAGTAAACTCCTCCACTTTGAAGTGACAATTCAAGCTTTATATCCCTCATCCCTGGTTAGTATAATTATTAAAATTCATATCATTTGTTGGCTAACCACTGTCCCAATGCATTCACCTAATCAATGCCTGTATTTGTATGTATTTTTGTTGATTACAGTTTTCCCCTTCTTGTGTCTCCAACTTGGACATTTAAGGTCTTCAAGGAGATGACGCTTCATCTGCATTTAGTGACCCAATAAGACCTGGTTGAGCAGTTGGCATCAGCAGTCCTACCCAGTGTTGAGAGAGATTCTTAGATTTCTAAGAAGTACTCGGGCTCCCTTCTGCTTTGCACATTCACTTAATACAGAGGATGGGACTGCTGCAGTGGACCCCAGAACTGCCCTGTGCAGCGGGAGACAGACATGCTTAATAGTCAAGATGAAACTGAGCATGCTGTAGAGACAACCATCTCAACATCTCAGTGGTTTTAATACTTCAAGAGTTTATTCTTCAATCACCCTACATATCCATCACAGGACAGATGGAGGTTCTGCTCACCTCTGCTGTTCAGGGACCCAGACTTATGGACGCTCTGCCATCTTAAGATGGGGCTTCTGTGTTCATTTCAGAAGGAAAGAGATGCTAGAGAAACACTTGAGCCCAGAATTGATACAATCACTTCTACTCATGACTCAGAAATATATCTGCTCAGACTAGAAATAACAGCAAGAGAACTAGGAAATGTGGGCAAAAAAAACCAGAATATTATCTGAGTTTGAATTCAAGCTCCATCACTTATAAGTTTGGGTAAATTATTTAACTTCTATAAGTCTCAGTTGCTTCACTTGTAAAGTGGCAATAATAATAAATACTTACTTCAAAGTGTGGTTGTGAGAATTAGATGAGATGCTTTACACATAACCCATGGCATATTTCAGGCATATAATATTGGCTCAATAAATGAGAACTACTATCTTTATTATGGCAATGACAATAATGATAAAGTTGCCTTTGTTCTTTGGGCCACGAGCTTGTATGGATCCAACAGATCATAATGTAAAGAAGACCTAAGAGGAGCCTGCTCCCTGATTGGCCTTTTTGAATGGGATAACATGGTGCTTTGTCAGATTTTCTTTTGTATTGCTGAGAATAAATAGTTTTATTCTTTGTTCATTCATCCAGGTTCATTTTTCAATACCTACAAATATTCCAAACATTATGCAGATGCTGCAAATAGAAACATAAATAAGACCTCAGTCCTGTCTTCAAGAGTTCACATCTGGAGAGAGGGAGCAGCCGAGGTTTTGGAAGGTCTTTGATAGCACCCCACAGACTGGGAAGGCAAGAGTCAGATCACAAAAAGCAATCGGAAGTTGTCAGGGAAGGGGGTGGTCTGGACACGGGAGAACAACCCAGCTGAGGGAAGAACGTGGCACAGCTATGGAGAGAGCTCAGCGCGCCGGTCATTCAGCGCGTCCAGAGACCCGAGGAGGGGGCGGTGCAGGTGCACCCGGGTCTCTACACAAAGAAGAGTTCAAACAGGACAGCGATGTGATCAAATTTGGTTTTGAAAGAATCTATTCAAGCGGTTATATTAGTCTGCTCAGGCTACCATGACCGAGTGGTAGCCTGTCACAGTCTGGGTGGCTTAAACAACAGAAATGATTTTCTTGCAGTCCTGCAGGCTGGAACCTGAGATCAAGGTCACTGCAGGTTTGGTTTCTCCTGAGGCTTCTCTCTTTGTTATGCCGATGGCCACCTATTTGCCATGTCCTCACGTGGTATTTTGTCAGTGGTCTGTACATCCCTAGTGTCTTTTCCTCTTCTTATGAGGACACTGGGTATATTAGATGAGGACCCCTCCCGTTATGACCTCATTTAATCATAAATTAAATCATAAATCCTTAAAGTCCCTGTCTCCAAATATATTCACATGGCAGGGGTGTTAGGGCTTCAGCAGAGGTATTTGTATGGGGGAGGGATATAATTCAGTCCATAATAGTGGGCAAGCTTTGTTGCAGGTGAACTAGAGAGGTTAAGCTGCAGCAACAGTTCAAACAAAAAACTGCATTGAGTAAATGGGAATAGGGATGAAGAAAAAGGGAAGTATCTGAAAAATAAAAAGTTGGTAGGATTGATGAGACTCATATGTTGTAGTATGACTTAGGAAACTGAGTATAGAATAATCATATCAGGTACTGAGATGGAGGGTGTGAAAATACATTAAGGAAACCTAACCCAAACTGGATTGGGAAAGTCATGAAGTACAGGCTCTGACGCATGTGCCCCTGAGCAGCTTGCTTAGGACAGGAGGAAGAAGGAAGTTTCCTCTCTCAGCTGCAACAGTAAACTGTCCTCATCTGCAGCTAATGAGAAGCTGCCACCCTTTGCCACCAATTTTTTCCTCCAATGAACTTTTGTTCAAAACAACCCCTCCAACTTCCTCCTCTCCTCCATGAAAGAATGCTCTCTTCATTTGTTGTCCAGGCTTGCCTATGGTTCACCTAGTTTGTTTGTTCAGTTCAGTTCAGTCACTCGGTCGTGTCCAACTCTTTGTGACCCCATGGACTGCAGCACGCCAGGCCTCCCTGTCCATCACCAACTCCTGGAGTTCACTCAAACTCGTGTCCATCGAGTCAGTGATGCCATCCAACCATCTCATCCTCTGTCATCCCCTTCTCCTCCCACCTTCAATCTTTCCCAGCATCAGGGTCTTTACAAATGAGTCAATTCTTTGCATCAGGTGGCCAAAGTATTGGAGTTTCAGCTTCAGCATCAGTCTTTCCAAAGAATATTTAAGACTGATTTCCTTTAGGATTGACTAGTTGGATCTCCTTATGGTCCAAGGGACTCTCAAGAGTCTTCTCCAACAACACAGTTCAAAAGCATCAAGTCTTTGGCTCTCAGCTTTCTTTATGGTTCACATAGTTTGTACCAAATTGCAATTCCTCTGCTATTCCCAAGTAAATTCTTTTTTTTTTTTTTTTTGCTTAAATAAATTGCTCTTCACCCTGTTTGTCAAGGGAAACAGTACATAGGTGAGAGATGAAGAGTTCATGTTTTAACTGCTGATTTTGAGGTGTTTTAGGGACACACCAGTGGAGAAATTAAATATGTGGTATGTGGGCTGGCTCCAGAAAGAAATCTAGACTGGAAATATAGGTTTGGGAATTGTCAGCCTAGATCAGGGCTGATTAAGGACCTAAGAGTGGATGAAATCACCCAAGGAAAGTAAATAGAGTGAAAAGAAGGGGTGGCCAATGGCCAAAAGCCAAACCTCAGGAAAAAAAATTTAAAGAGTAGGAGGAATAAGAATTGCTTCTGAGGGGGCCTGAAAAGGAGAACTGGAAGGTACCTGAGAAATCAAGAGCTTTGGAAGTCATGAAAGTCAGGTGAGGAGAGGGTTTCAGGAAAGGACTCGTCAGCAGTCAAAATGCCACTAAAACATTAACAACATGGATTTAAAAGGGACTAAGCACACAGATATCACAAGTGACTCCCACTGGAACAGTTCTAGCACAGAAGCTACCCTGAGAGGGTCTGACCAAGAGAGATGAGGAAGGAGGGAGCTAAGTAAACCAATCCTTTCAATTTGTTTGTGTGAAGGAAACGACAAGCTAAGAATGGAAACTAAAGGGGATCATAAGAGCAAATTAAGGACTTGGTTTGCTCAGGTAAAAGACTTAAGCACATTTATATGCTAAGGGGATGTGCCTATAAACAAGTAGATTGAAAATATAACCAAGCGGAAAAAACTGATGGCATAAGACCCCAAGGAAGCAAAGGGAGGTGATCCAGTGTTCAAGTGAAAGAACAGCATCAGGCATAAGAATCTTTTCCATGGGGAGCTCAAATCCTGTGCTCTGTGACAACCTACAGGGGTAAGATGGGGTGGGAGGTAGGAGGGAAGATCTAGAGGGAGGGGATATACATATACCTATGACTGACTCATGTTGACATATAGCAGAAACCAACACAATATTGTAAATCAATTATCCTCCAATTAAAAATAAGTTGTGTTTTTTTTTTAAAGAATCTTTTGCCTGGACTGATTGCATCCCTCGAAATCAAAAAAGAAAATCAGCAATGCCCAGGCTCCAACCTCTCACTCTCCTGTCTACTCAGACCTCTCCTTCTCTCTCAAGACAAACCCATTTTTCCAGGTTGGGCTATTGTTAGCTAGATATCTGGGACTTAACACAGTCCCCAGCACTATTGAATGTACTGCTGCTGCTGCTGCTAAGTTGCTTCAGTCGTGTCCAACTCTGTGCGACCCCATAGACGGCAGCCCATCAGGCTCCGCCGTCCCTGGGATTCTCCAGGCAAGAACACTGGAGTGGGATGTACTAGGTTCCATAAATATTTGCTAATAAATGAATCTAGGAGCAGAATCTTAGCCTGTTCAGTGCAGACTTTGCACCTTCCCATGGTCACCAAAGAGTGGACCATATAGTGCTCAGATGAAAAGAAAAACTGGGCACACTGGCAGGGAAGGCCTCTAGGAAAGATTCATTATTCATTCCACAAACCTCTGCTTAGTGCGCGCCACTGCCTTCAGCCACAGAACAGATGGCCCGAGGCAACAGACTCATGAGGATGCTTCCAAACTGGAGGATTCCCTGCTCCCTGCAAATGACAAATCGGTGGCTTCTATACACACCCATCTGCCGTGATCTGGAGCCCAAATATTCCCTCTGAATCACCAGCTTGGGGAGCGAATCACTACCAATTTTTCTTTCTGTCAACAGGAGCTGCTAAATAATTATGCCCAATTGACACAGGCAGCTCCAATTGCCTTCAGAATTTGGCCTGAAGCCCAATTATATTTCTCTAGCTTGTGCCACAGCACATGAACAGTACAATTTGTCTCACTTCTTTCTCTTCCTTTTTAGAATATTCAAAAAAAATTTTGGCTCAGTGAAACCAACCAAGCATGTTCTTCAAGAATAATTTTAAGAATGATCCATAAGCCAAGTTAATATGATATATACTTTGGGAGAAACTCAGTTGAAAGCACCTAGATATATTATTTTTAAATTATATGCACATAAGTAAAGTATACTGTACACAAATAATTTTAAAATGCTGTTACTAGGTTGAGTACAAATCAACCGTGTAAACATGTCCACGCACACACACATGGTCCCAAACTCACCAATGAGCTGTTTCGTAAAAACTGTTTCCTAAGCTGGTTGTTGGAAATTTAGACTGTATGTTTACAGAAATAATGTCAGGAATGGTGGGCAACTTCCCAGAGTTATCTCCAAAAACCTCTCACCTAGAATTCAGATGAACTACATAGGACTGATTAGGTTCCTGAGAAGCATGGACAGACTATGTTCAGAAGGAAAGAAAAAGAGAATTAAGAGAGCATATAATTAAAAAAACAACAAACACAGAACAGTCAACTCCAACTAAAAATTGTTAGAGAGGTGGTCTGTGCACCCTCCCCTTCCTAAGACCCCTCCATTGCCCGAATTCTCAGGTTCTGTAAGCCTTTTTCCAAGCTGAAACCTCCACTGGACACCAGTCTTCATGTACCAATGCTGCTTATCGATGCCTATGACCAAAAACCACTTATGCCATCAGGCATGAAAATCTTTAGCTTGGGGAGCTCAAATCCATCAGAAGCACAAACCTTACCCTATGAACAGAGCAGAACTGCCCACGGACTGGTCCTCAGGACAGGTCCCAGTCTGGAACTCCATGGTGAGACTCAGCTCAGGGTTTGTTTGGCTCATGCAGTGAAGGCTTGTTCAGGAAATTCCCTGCCGCCCAGTGGTTAGGACTCTGCACTTCCACAGCCAGCGCCTGTAGTTAATCCTGGTCAGGGAACTAATATCCTGCAAGTCATGCAGTGTGGCCAAAAAAAGGGAAAACAATTAAGCGTCTTTCCGTCTCATTTTTCCTTTTTTTTTTTTCAAACTAGAGTTGCTAACACTAAAATCAGGAGTAGAGAGTAGATTTTACTAAAATAATATCTATTCAGTTCAGTTCAGTCACTCAGTCGTATCCGACTCTTTGCAACCCTGTGGACTGCAGCATGCCAGGCCTACCTGTCCATCACCAACCCCTGGAACTTGCTCAAACTAGTGTCCATTGAGTCGGTGATGCCATCCAACCATCTCATCCTCTGTCATCCCCTTCTCCTCCTGCCTTCAATCCTTCCGAGCATTCGGGTCTTTTCAAATGAGTCAGTTCTTCACATCAGGTGGCCAAAGGATTGGAGCTTCAGCATCAGTCCTTCCAATTAATATTCAGCACTGATTTCCTTTAGGATGGACTGGTTTGATCTCCTGGAAGTCCAAGGGACTCTCAAGAGTCTTCTCCAACACCACAGTTCAAAAGCATCAATTGTTCAGCATTCAGCTTTCTTTATGGTCCAACTCTCATATCCATATATGACTACTGGAAAACCATAGCTTTGACTAGACAGACCTTTCTTGGCAAAATAATGTCTCTGCTTTTTAATATGCTCTCCAGGTTTGTCATAGCTTTTCTTCCAAGGAGCAAGCATCTTTTAATTTCATGGCTGCAGTCACCATCTGCAGTGATTTTGGAGCCCAAGAAAATAACACTAAAATCAGGAGTAGAAAGTAGATATTACTAACATAATATCTATTACTAATGTAATATCAAGATGTTGGCAGGACCATGCTCTCTCTGAAGGTGCAGAAGGATTTGTTCTAGACCACTCCTCTCTTTTCTGATAGTTCCTTGGCTTGTGGCAGCATAACTGCAAATATTCACATGGCGTCCTCCCTGTATGCATGTCTTGATACCCAAAATTCCGTATTTTAGAAATGTACCAGTGATATTAATATAGGACCACCTACAGACCTCATTTTAGTGATTACCTCCAAGTACATGTCTGATAGTCCAGTGGTTAAGAATCCACCTTCCAATGCAGAGGTGTGGGTTAGATTGCTGGTCAGAGAACTAAGATCCTACATGCCACACAGCACCTAATCCCGAGGGGCCACAACCACCTAGCCCACTCAGGCTGAGAAGTCTGCATGCCACAACAAAGACCCAGCACAACCAATAAATAAATAAATAATAAAAATAAAGTGATGAACTCTGTAAAGACCTTATCTCTGGGTAAGGTCACCTTCTCAAGGTTCTAGGGATTAAACTTTCAACATATCTTTCTGGGGGGATGCAATTCAACCCGTAACACTTGGCCACTGGTTCCTTAGAAACCTGATGTTGAGCTGGTGGAATCGGTTGATGGAAAAGAAGGTACTCTGACATTTACCCAGATTCCCAGAGAACTTCACGTGAGGGAAGGAAAATGTTAAGCTGCTAGGACTTGGGAGCTGTCTATTATCACAGCATGGGCTAGCCTAATCAACTTTTAATATGAAATATTTCATGTAAAAATCCAGCTTTCTTCCTTGGAAGATCTAGCCTGCTGGGCTTGCATCTCACACTGCAACTGAGGATCAGCAGTTTCCCTTAGACTGCACCAAATACTGCTCCCTGGTTTCCAGTTCACTGTAGTCCACACTGCCCCCTATCATTGCCCTCAACCATTATTTTCATTACCATTTTCCGATACACGTCTGTTACTATTTTTCTTACTCCTACCTTGCATTCTTTGTTTATACTTACCTGCCTGGCCTCTTTAAGCTTGTGAATCTGCCATCTCTGCTGTAAACTGGTCCTAGTATTCATAGCTGCCTCCTTACTGCCCTTTCTGAAACTTTAAATTATAATTTGTGTGTGTGTTCTCAATAGCTCTGTAGGTAGCTGCAGGCTATAATGTAGGAGTAAATTCCTTCTAGCTCAGAGTTCATAATTATGTTTTTCCTGTTCTATTTTAATGGAGAGACATAAATACATTTCAAGGGCAATTTCAAATATAGGTTGAAAAGCCATCATAATATCACAAGAGAACTTTATACCTGTTTTCAAAGCATTGTTATACTCATAACATTTCTAACAAGTTAAAGGTAGAAGTATTATCATTTCATTACCAATGAAGGAGCAAAAAAGTAAATAAATCAAATGATGGAACCACAGTCTCAGACCTGGTGATTAGTGAAGATGGGATGAGGTCTGCCGCCTTTAGGACTCAAAGAGAGTGTTCTTTTGATCTCTGGGTCTCCATGCCCTCCCAGAAAAATGAAGTTATTAGATAAGAAGTAGGTGTTTCCAATTACCTTTAGTTGTATAAGTTTATGGGCTTCCCTGGTGGCTCAACGGTAAAGAATCCGCCCCCCTGTGCAGGAGACTCGGGTTCCATCTCTGGGTTGGGAAAATCCTCTGGAGAAGAAAAAGGCAGCCCACTCCAGTATTCTTGCCTGGAAAAAACCCCATGGATGGAGGAGTCTGGTGGGTTGCAGTCTATGGGGCCCCAAAGAGTTGGACATGACCTTGGGACTGAACAACAACAACAAATGTAAGTTTCATTCCAGTCAGAGTTCACCTAGAACAACCAAAAATACATTAAGGGCTCTAGCTGAAGTCGAGGTGAACTCTAGCATCAGAAAAGTGACATTCTGATACCCACAAATGTTTTGACCAAGGAACATTTTGACTCAGAAGAAAACACAACCTTTCAGATTTTAAAAAAAATTACCAAATATAGGGCGTTACGTGCTGGCCCTGCAAAGTTTTATCCACATCCTAATCCCCTGAACTAGTGAATATCACCTTATTTGAAAAAAAGAGTCTTTACAGATATATCTAAGGACTTTGAGATGAGGAGATGATTCTGGAGTATCTGTGTGGGCTCTGAATCCAATGAAAGTGTATTTATAACAGAAGAGGAGAAGACATGGGCCCAGAGGAAAAGCTCACGTGAAAATAGAAGGAGAGATTGGACTTGTGCAGCCACATGCCAAGGGACACCTGGATCCACCAGAAGCTGGAAGACAAGGAAAATGCGCCCCTAGAGCCTTCGGAAGCAGCACTGCCTCCAGAATTCCAAGAGGATGAGTTTCTATTGTTTTAAGCCATCAAGAGTATGGTAATTTGTTATGGCAGCCACAGGAAATTAATACACCAAGTAGTATGAAGCACTAGCAAACCCACCCTACACCTTAGCTTTACTACACTGCCAACACCATCCCAGGGTGAAAAAGTAGGGGTGAGGTAAAGATGAAAGATGTGGTGAGGGTGGGTGAGGTTCAGAGATAGGGTGAGACCCAGGAATTCTTCAAGAGTTTACTTAGACCTTGGCTGATCCATGTCTCAAATTCTATCATTCACCCATCAGAGTTGAAGACATGGTACAATATTGATATTTAGCCCCTTATTCTCAGCTCCAGACTGCACAGGAAATTGCCAATTATGTTTCTAGCAGTTCTCTCAGAACTTTGATAGTACATTTTCATTTCATAATATTCCTATGTAACTCTGGCTTGACGAGATAAGCCTGATGCTTCTAAGAACCTATCCCAGTTTAATCAGACTTCTAAGAAATACCTTTAATAATTTTTCTGAGTAAAAGCAATAAATATGCATAAAAATTAGACAATAGATAAGTGAATAAAATAGAAAATGAAAATCCCCACAACAGGGGTAGGGTTCGGTAGAGTAAGGATCAAGGGTAGCCATGCATACTTTATTGATGGTAGAAACCTGGAGTTGTATGATTTTCCAGGATCATTTAGTGAAGCCATGCCATAACACAGTATCTGCTTCAAAAATGATTGAGCCAAGATGATTTTGCATCATGATAAGCAGGTCAGAATACCCTGCTTTGCCCATAGAACTGTACACTGTCTGACCTTGAAACACTCAGAAAGTCCTTTAAGAGATTTCCAGAAACCTCTAAGAGATCTTCTGGCCACAGTTTGAAAAATGCTGGGTGAGACCCTCTCTAAATGCCTCGCAGCTATAACTTTCAATAAATGTGTGTAGATGTGAACGAGTTTAATAGACAGTCATAAAATAACACAATACAACAGAAAGCTATTGGAATGGATACCCATAAACCAGTTAATGCCTGTCAGCAATCAGAAAACTAGTAGCTTCAGCCTCTATTGATATTTATGATTACAATTTAATGATGTTTTTACTTAACTGATGGCAGCTGTCTCCAAGAGAAGCTATTAGCACATTAGGTCTTTATTAAGACTGGCAAAGTAATAAATAATGTTTGTGCCTTCTCTTTTGTTCACAAGGTTAATTGTTGCTTAATAATATTCTTGTGATGCATTAAGAGCTCCCGAGAAATTATATATGCATACCATTAGACTAAAAACAGAAGTCTCAACAATCTTCTAATTTACAGGTTGTTGATGGACCCAAGACATACCTGGCAGTAAGATACTGGGTATTGGGATGATTACCCAGGATTTTGCATTCATTCTGATCTTTTCATTTAAATTAACAGATACTTATTTAGCAAAATACTAAGTAGAAACTCTGGGGAATACAAAGATATATGCCACCAGAGCTCTTGAATATTGCTGAGGAGGAAAATATATATGTGTTAAGTGAATCATTAAGTAAGCTGTATTCAGAAGATGTAAAGAGAAAACTGCTCTACTTGGTTGTATATGAAATCTTACACTAGCTGAGAATATGGTTTCCTTAAATTTACCTAGAATTTTTTTTTCAGTCTATGCCATTTGTTTAAGTCACTGCCAATTGGTTACTTTGTTGAAAGTGAAAGTGAAGTAGCTCAGTTGTGTCCGACTCTTTGTGACCCCGTGGACTGTAGCCCACCAGGCTCCTCCGTCCACAGGATTCTCCAGGCAAGAGTACTGGAGTGGGTTGTCATTTCCTTCTCCAGGGGATCTTCCCGGCCCAGGGATCGAACCCAGGTCTCCCACATTGCAGGCAGACGCTTTAACCTCTGACCCACTGCCAAATACACCCTAACTTACTTAAAGTGAAAGTCTTAGTCACTCAGTCATGACTGACTGTTTGGACTGTAGCCCGGCAGGCTCCTCTGTCCATGAGATTTTCCAGGCGAGGATACTGGAGTGAATTGCTCTTCCCTTCTCCACCGGATCTTCCCCACCCAGGGATTGAACCTGGATCTCCTACATTGCAGGCAGATTCTTTACCATGTGAGCCACCAAGGAAGGCTTCCTGACCCAAGGATCGAACTCATGTCTCCTATGTCTCCTGAATTGGCTGGTGGGTTCTCTACCACTAGCGCCACCTGGGAAGCCCTAACTCCTTAACTGTGGTCCATTTAGATACTAGCCCCCCTTGGAGTGGGACTGAACCTAAGATATCATTAATTTCTATCTCTCCTACCAAGGAGGAGGGTAGAGCCCAGAAAGATGAAGGGATTGGCTCAAATCTTGTGGCAGCAGCAAAACCTGGACCAACCTGGGTTCAAGCCACTCAATTTCTTATTTCTTTGAGGCTGATGGGTTCCATTTTGCCCATACTGCCCTATATAGTTTGCACATAAGACCTCAAATTCCAACACACAGGTTGAATCCCTGGCTGCTGGAGCTGGACTCTGGCAGTTAGACATAGAGGCAGAAAAGGAAAAAAAATGATGGTCATAGTGATGATGGTGGTGGTAGTGGTGGTGATGAGGAAGGAGATGAGAAAACGAGAAGAAAATAGCTCTGTTTAGGGAGAGTTTATGATAAATCAGGTGCTTTACAAACACATCCATTATAAGCCTTATAGCATCTCTCTGAGGTGGGTACTAAAAGTATTCTAACTTTCAGGTAAGGATGCAGCAGCGTTAAATGCCTGAGCAGTAAGTAGATGCTAGTAAATGTGAAACCCCAGACTGGTCTGACCTCAGAGCCTGGATTCTGAACCTCACACATTGACACTATGGGCTCTGCAATTCCTGGAAAACCCCGCCCACTGAACAAATCTCAGAGAATGAGACAGAGACTTGGGCCAGTCCTCGCTGGGGGCGGAGAAGCCCCTGAGAAAGTCTCAGATTGTACCAGCAGCCCCAAATGGTATTTCTGATGTCCTCACTCTCTGTGGCACTTTCAGTTACCAAGATAATCATCTCCAACAGGAATTCCAATGAAGCTCACAGCAAATTAATTAGCCGTGCTGCAGACACATTAAAACTCTGCAAGCAGTTACCATAGTAGGTAACCTTGCATGTTTTACAAAGTGTGGCATTTTTATTTCATCTCATGTTGAATAATGAATAATTTTCCCTGCCCCCTGCTAAACAGTGAATGATGAGAAGCCTTTGGTAATTCAGTGATGTTGAATTAATCTGATGGTAGAAAATCCACATAATTTCCCAAGGCCACCATCCCCTTATTCTATCCCTCTCCCTTTCTCTCCCTCCCTCACAAATTCCATCACAGACACTAAAAGGAAATGGCGCTCCATTCCTTGCTATGGAAGCAGCACCTGCTGGCAACACTCAGCTGGGGGCAGGCTTGTATGGGAACCTGGAAGCCACCAAGCACTCCAGGCACCCAAGATACAGCGGTGCTGCCCAGAGACCTCACACCCACTTTGACTCAAACAACATCACCTCCAAGGCTGTCAGTTCGAACAATCTTCTGTTGCTTTCCAATCCCTGCCCTGCTTTAGTTTCTCTTTGAGAAGTTATATATTTATTTTCTTTTAATTTTATTTTTCTCCCTGGATGTGAACACCATGATAGCAGGGACTTCATTTTGTTCACTGCTGCGCTGGGGAGAAAGCACCTAAACTGGTGCCTAGGATGCAGAAGGAATGCAGATATATTTTCTGAACAGATGAAGGACTGCCAAAAGCACCGGCCAGTGATGTCAATTTTACTGAGGATTTTCTAGGGGAGGAGAACGAAATCACATTCCACGTAGCATGATTTCACCCAGCCCCCCAGTAGACATCCATCCTCTGATGTAACTCCTCTCCTTTTCTGGCCCAACCTCCGCAAATGCCCTTCAATTGTCCCAACAATCTAGGAATATCTACAAAGTATCAAAACAAAAGTTTAGATACAGGCAGAAAAGAAAAAAAAAAAATGATGGTCATAGTGATGATGATGGTGGTGGTGGTGGTGATGAGGAAGGAGATGAGGAAAATGAGAAGAAGAAAATAGCTCTGTTTAGGGAGAGTTTATGATAAATCATGATGGCATCACGGACTCAATGGACATGAGTCTGAGTGAACTCCGGGAGTTGGTGATGGACAGGGAGGCCTGGCGTGCTGCGATTCATGGGGTCGCAAAGAGTCGGACATGACTGAGCGACTGAATTGAACTAATGATAAATCAGGTGCTTTACAAACACATCCATTATAAGCCTTTTAGCATCTCTCTGAAGTGGGTACTAAAAGTATTCTAACTTTACAGATAAGAATGCAGTGGCGTTAAATGCCTGAGGTTGCACAGTAAGCAGATGCTAGTACATGTACCCCATCCCAACTCATCTCAGAAATCACTTCAACCAAAGATAAAACATCCCAAACATCAACAGGGAATTGACTAGATAAATTAGGATACATTCATAAGATGGACTACTATGTAACCATTACAAGGAATTTGGCCAAGCATAGATAAGTAGGTAGGTAGGTAAGTAGGTAGGTAGATAGATAGAACAATGTCTAAGATACATTGTCTAATGAAAAAAACAAGATGTAGTACCACATATATAGTAGGGTTATATGGGTGAAAGAGAGAGTACACATATATTAATATTTACTTAGTAGATGTTTGGAAAGATACATAAGAAACTGCTAATGTTAGCTGTCTAAAGGGAACAGAACTGGAGAGCTGTATGTCAAGGGTGGAAACACTCTGCCTTTCAGGAGTTTCATGGTACTGCTTGAAGTTTTAGGGTTTTTTGTGGGGAGGGGGTTTAGAGTATTTGAACATCTTATACACACCAAATACATGTAATTAGAAACTAAAGGATAGAAAGTGTGGGTGAAGGCAGTTAGACAGTCAAGCAAACAATAGATCAGTCTCACCATGCCCCTCAAAGACTTCATCCAACCAAACAGTTTATCATCTCTTGTGGGTGTCTGCTAAAATATTAGACTTGAATCTTCACTCTTCCATTCTCTGCCAAAGCAAAGCTTCAGAGCACGTCATGGCACCCACTGCATCCTAAGGCCAAAGAAACTCAGTAAGTCGACAACTTAAAAATACATTTGCTCCAGAAAAGCTATTTAAGTGAAACTATGAGATTGGTCTCCCCAGAACTTTTAATTTGCCCAGTCATTCTTTTCATAGAAAATAATGTTTAAAATCAAAGTAAATTAGCTTCTGTGATAACAGTAAAATCTAATGAGGTTTTGGAAAGTTCTATTTCTCAAAGAAATATCCAATCATATCAGCTTGGTTTTCTGGAATGTACATCTCACCAAAGTACTGATTATCTGCTGGTCCTGTCACCTGTATCCATCACTTGCTAATACGTCCTATAAAGTTGTCAACTCAATCGATGAAATAAGAGAAAGAGCTCGAGCGGGAATTTTCTGGTTTTGTGTTAACCCCCTGGGAGGAATCCTGCCTGCCCCTCAGAAGGGTACTGTGAACTCTTCCGAGGGGTGAGGGTGTTGACTGTCTGTCAGGGAGACCCCATGATGCCTGATGACCACCGTCAGTGGCTGGCCAAGCCATAGTCCAGGGCCACAGTCAGGGTCCAGAAACATCCAATCCAGGCCATCCTCGCCTCCCACAGATTCTGCCAGGCCCTATCTATATCTACGGACTTCCTGATGGCTCAGCAGGTAAAGAATCTGCCTGCAAAGCAGGACACAAGGGACCTGGGTTCAATCCTTGGGTCAGGAAGGTCCCCTGGAGGAGGGCATGGCAACCCACTCCAGGATTCTTGCCTGGAGAATCCTTCAGACAGAGGAGCCTGGTGGGCTACAGTCTATGGGGTCGCAAAGAGTCAGACATGACAGAGAGGTCTAAACCCTTTCTCTTTGATTTAATTCGACCAAAAAAAAAAAAAAACTGAGGGAGAATGAGCAGAGACAAAGAACACATAAGGCTGGTGGTATTCATTCTTGAAAGAAGTGGGGGTATCCCTTCTTTTAAAGTGATTCTACACTATTTAGCACCATCAAGAAAATTGTGACAGAAAGAACAGTACCTGTCTGATTGCCAAGAAAAAAAAATGACTGGATTTTATACTTATAAGGCAGCTGAAAAGAGAGGAAGCTGTGATAAAACTGAAGAGCAAGTCCTGTGCTATCAAATTCCAAATAAATCAGGTGAGACTCAGCAAAATATAGGTGATTTAAGCAAGGCAAATGTGTAGGTTCATATTTTTATAATGTTCTATTTTGCATCTTCCTAGAATTAAAAAAAATTGCTAATGTAATCAGCAAATTCCTAGATCACTGACAATTCTAAAGGATAAATGAACACTGGCATTTTAATTTAGGAGCTGATTAGCTAATAAAAGAGGTGCCATTTAGGACTGGATGACCCTATATTTCTAGAGGTAGAGCTTCATTCCTTTAATTTAAGGCCCGGACAATCACTTCCAAATCATTCAAGACAGAGCCCACTTTAAACTTTTATCAGTCAATCACATCTAAATGTGAATTAATATATTTTAAATCTCCATTTAAGAATAGTTTGCTACAGGAGGAAGAGGGACAGAACATGGTTTTATGTGTTTTAGGAAGTTGGAAAGGAATTACCTCCATAGCTGGCTTCCCTGTTGGCTCTGACAGTATGCCTGCAATGCAGGAGACCTGGGTTTGACCCTGGTTAGAAAGATCCCCTGGAGAAGGAAATGGCAATCCACTCTAGTATCTTTGCCTGAAGAATTCCATGGACAGAGGAGCCTGCCAGGTGTGGGGTCTACACAGGATAGAGTAACTGGGAAGAAAAGATGGGAAGCATAGAAAGGGTACCAGGCACAAAGGCCACTGCTTTTCTTGGGGAACAGGGCTCTCAGACAGCAGAGAGGCCCACCTCACACACCTCTGTGTTCTGTTCAGTGGCAGAAAACATGGTGGTTTCCAGGCATCTCCTAATTCATAGCTGTATCTTTCGATCTTTATGTATAGAGGAACCTTGTCCACAGGTATCTGCCAGCTCCCCAGGCTGTAGTTGTCCTTGGTCTGTCCCTCTAACAGCAGCAGCATAGCATCAGCTCACGCTGAAGTTTCATTCTCTGCTACATGCTATCAACTCCACCTTGCCACTCCCTCTCCTACTTAACCACAGTAACATGATCTTGAACATCATCATGATACAATAAACACAGAATGCATAGAATTCATAATGGTTTATGAATTCATCTGCATGGTCTATTACTGGTAACCTCTTGAAGAATCAGCCCTATTGTTGAACGTGACTGCATTAAGAAAGCTTTTAGACTAAAATCAAGCTAGCTCCTATAGCCAGAGATTCAATACTTAGGGAAAACTGAAATTCACATTATCGGTTGAATTGTGTCCCTCAAATTCATAGGTTGAAGTCCTAACACCTAAGACTTCAGAATGTGAAGTTTTTGTAAATGATGAAGTTAAAATGAAGTTATTAGGATAGTCCCTAATCCAGTATATTGCATCCTTATAAAAAGGGAAATTTGGACACAGGGATAGCTACATGCACACAGAAAGAATGCCATGTGAACACAAAGGCAGAGATCAGGACGATGTGTCTACAAGCCAAGAAACAACAAAAATTGCCAGCAAACCACCAGAAGCTGCGGGCAGAGAGCGCAGGCAGGGGTGGGGGGACAGGAAAATATGGAACCATTTCTCTCAAAGTCCTCAAAGAAACCAACCCTGCTGCCACCTTAAGCTCAGACTTCTAACCTCCAGAACTGTGAGACAATCAATTAAGCCACACAGTTGGTGGTACTTTGTTACAGCTGCTCAAGCACACTAATACACTAAACTTCAAAGCCCTGGCTCAAGATACATTTACTTAAACCCTAAAATCTAAAACTGTTCCTTTCTCTACTTTGCCCAGCCATTCCAGGAATCAGTCCTCAGCTAAATAGCTCCAAACTGAGACGGGTCTTGAGTTTCCAACTAGGGAAAAATAAATTTAGATTTGGTCGACTCTTTGCATTAACTTAAACAAATTATCTCATCAGTTTCCTGACTGTCAGATGAGAAAGTGGAATAAAACTCTGGTTGCCAAATCGATTGCATCTCTGGTGCCCATTCTAGCTGAGCTGTAGCTGCTACTTAGAGCACAGTCTTGACCACTCTTTGAGGATCACATTCCTGCATGTCTGGGCCTGACCCACTGGCTCTGCTCATCTCATTAGATGACATTCAGATAATTTAATGACTTATATTACACTCACTATACATGGTCCCAAGTGCTCTAGGTGAGACCCCTCACCTTTCCACAGAGAAAGTAAATCACTCTGCCTTGCCACTCAGATGCCTTGACTGAATAGAAAGAATACAATGATTTATTACCAACATCTGCTGTGAATAAAAGATGGGAAATTTGCCCCACATGACTATGTATTTGCCATCCCTGGACTGAATCACAAAACTTTACAATTTCTTTCTGCACTGATCTGAGCTACTTATTATTGCCCTTTGTTATCACTTTCAACCATGGACTTTGGTGCTCGTGGTTCTTGGCCCTTTGGATTTCACCTAGGGCTTATACTATTGACTTCTTAGTTCTCAGCTTTTGGGATTCAAATTGAAATACACCACAAGCTTTCTTGGTTCTCCAGCTTACAGATGGCCTCTTGGCCTCCATAATCATGTAAACCAATGCCTATAATAAGTATAGCTCTCTATTAGAGTGAAGTGAAAGTTGCCTAGTCTGTCTGACTCTTTGTGACCCCACGGACTATACAGTCCATGAAATTCTCCTGGCCAGAATACTGGAGTGGATAGCCTTCTCCAGGGGATCTTCCCAACCCAGGGATCAAGCCCAGGTCTTCTGCATTGCAGGCGGATTCTCTACCAGCTGAGCTACCAAGGAAGCCCAAGAATACTGGAGTAGGTAGCCTATCCCTTCTCCAGTGGATCTTCCCAACCCAGGAATCGATCCAAGGTCTCCTGCATTGCAGGTAGATTCTTTACTAGCTGAGCTACAAGGGAAGCCCCATTAGAATACACACATATTATTATTGGTTTTGTTTCTCTGAAGAACTCTTCTCTACTAGCCTTTTCCTACTCTCACCCTCCCTATGCTTTACGGTGTTGGTGATGCCAGCATCGTCTATTATAGCCATTACCAGCCAATGAAAATACACTTTTCCTTCTGGAATGGTAAAATGATCAATTACAGGACATTATCGAGGACCTTTTCAGCTTAAGCTCTATTTTCCTCATTGTTTATATTAGCCTTTTGTTGCTGTTGCTGTTAAGTCTCCTAAGAATTTGTGGTAGTCCTACAGGGTTGTGAGTGCTGGATGCTGATACACGGGCAGTGCAGTGATCCCACGAAAAGCCTTCCTAACACAGCGACTGACAGGAGGTAAACCCACATTTATGATTTCTGAAACAGAGGTGATTATATTTCAGCAAACAGAGTTCCATCTTTATCTAAGCTTTCCATACATTATCCTGTTTGATCTTCACAACCTTGTCATATAGGTACAACAAATATTCTGTTATTCCCTCATTACATTTAGGGATCATAATCAGGAAAACTAAGTGACTCAATTACACAGAATTAAAAGATTTCAGGTTGGGTCATCTTACCCATCACTCAGCAAAGCATTTGATTTCATTCAGAAAGATAATATCATAGATGAGTAGATTTCTTTAACAGCCATCGAGACCCACCGAATGAGTAGCGGTAGTTTGACCAGGATTACATTGATTAAAGACCACATTTATAGAGCTTGAAACTGTGTCCAAACAGCTTTTCCCCAAAGCAGCAGGATGGCTCCTCTCTGAAGCACTCTCCCTTTGCCTGAACTAGTTTGCCATATTTCATGCCTGATGCACAGGCTCTGCTTGCCTCATCAGGTATGAATCAGATAAATTAAAAAATAACTAAATTCATTTTGCACATGGTTCCAAGTCAATAGGCTCAGAGTGAGGGCCTATATTTTACTCCACACTTATCCCACAAGGGTAATGGGCTTTGGGGTCAATGTTTTCCTTGCTAAACAAAGAAAACCATCTAGAAACCATCAGTGTATCTAGTCATCAAACTCAGCATACATATACAAGCACATTGCCAATGTTTAATGTTTCCTAGGAATATAAGGAAACCATAATGAGGTTTGTATGGTACATAACTGTTACGATTCTGAAATACTGACAGAAATAGGTTCTCCCTTAGCCTAAATTTTCTTCTGGACCAATAAAGTAAAGGCAGCTATCCTGAGAGCTCAAACAGTACAGGCTTGCTGTGAAAAAACACACATCTCTAGGATGAGAAATCGACATTTTCCCTGCCTCCTGATTCTGGGGAGACATCCAGTGTCAGAAGGAGTTCTGTGCACTGAGCAAGGCAGACTCGACTTAGGAGGTGCAGCTGTGCTCTGGTTGAGAACATGAACTACAGGTTTGCTCCCCCAGGAGCTGATGAGTATTAGGAAGAAACCCGGGCACCACCATCCTTTCTTGCCCTTGACAGGTATTACCCAAGTTATTTGCCAAAAGGACAGAGCTCAGGCTTCAAATAAGTCTTTCCGATTGAGATAGCATGGAGCTCATGATCAGAGCAGAGATGGAAAGCCACCAGGGTGATGGCTGCCGGGCAGGCCTCCTACAGCCCTCTATCACTCTTTCTGACGCTGTCTGCCCACTCTGCTTCCCACGTACTACCATCCATCAAGTGTCTCTGGGATATTTGTGAGGCTCAAATGCACAGGAACTTTTTAGGTCTTATATTGTCAGACTTTCCATAAATAAATCATATTTGATCATTCTCTACTTCTTTCAATTCTCTTTTTCCTCTGTGTCTCTGACACCATACTCTCTGATGGGCATTTGCCTACCCTTTCAACAACCTCTTTCCAGTATTTCACTCATACCTCCTCCTCTAGCTAACTTTCAAATGCTCCAGCTCCTAAAAATGCATTCCCAGCCCCTCTTCTTTTCTCTATCTAGACTTTCTCCTGAGCGATTTCATTCATTTTGTCACTTGAAATGTTATCTCTACACTGCTGTGCCAAAAATATTTCTCCATGGAGAGTCTTCTTCCTGAAGTCTAGATTTGTTTATCCAACCACTTTTCAATTATCTTACCTGAAAGATCTCCAAAGCTCCTGAAATTTAACAAAAGCAAACCTCAGATCCAAAAAGATCTGAGACTTCCTGTTCTTCTGGTAATATGGAACTAGGTGACTTCTTGCACAGATTTTGATCAAGGACAGTGAGCCACCTCTTCCAGGAGAATCACTTCTGGTAATGTGGGACTAGATAAATCACACCAACCTCTTTCACTGAGAACTGCTGTGAAACCTGGGAAAAACAGTTCTACCTGTGTTTGAGGGCTTCAGAGAAGGAACACAGCAGTGAATAAATATGAGGACAAGATCCAAGAAAAGAACCTCACAGAAATGAGCCTAGCTATGGGGACTACTTTTTCCCCAGGGAGATGTTCCAGTTCACAGAGAGGTGGATGAGAGGCAGAGAAACTGAGCAGAGTATTCTACAAAGTGATGGGGCAAGGGGACAAAAATGAGAGTTTGGGGCCTGCTGAGGAAGGATCCTCTTCAATTCCCCAAGCTTTGGGGTTTGATTTGGGACCCCAATTAGTCAGGGTTATCCAGAGAAACCAGCAGGACGTAGAGAGAAAGAGAAAGAGATTTTAAGGAATTGTTTCATGTAACTGTGGAGTTGGCAAGTATGAAACCTGCAGGGCAGGCCAGCAGGCAAGAGACTCAAAGAGGAGTTGATGTTGCAGCTCGAGTTGGAAGGCAGTCAGAGACAGAATTCCCTCTTCCTCAGGGGACGTCAATCTTTTTCTCTTAAAGCCTTCAACTAATTGGACGAGACCCACCCACATTGTGGAAGATAACTTGCTTTACTTAAAGTCTACTGACTGAACTGTAAATTTATCTTAGTTCTTTTATAGTGACATCTAGACTGGTGTTTTACCAAATATCTGGATGCAGAGTCTTCCCCAGTTTGGCACACAAAATCAACCATCACAGACCACAGATCGCTGCCAATTCAAGAACCGTCCTCTGAGTAGCACTAGTCTAAGATTGTTGCGTTACAGTTGACCCTTGGACAACGCGGGTTTGAACTGCAAGGGCCCACTTTAAAACAGCCTTTTTTCAATAAATACGTGCTACAATACTATACAATCAGCAGTTGGTTGAATCCATGGATATGGAAATGCATATAAGGATGGCTGACTAGATTATACTTGGATTGTTTGCTGCATAGAGGATTTATACCCCTAACCCCTATGTTCTTCAGGTGTCAATTGTATTTAGTATTAGGAAAAAGTATTAACCGGCATTAGGCTTTGATAAGTTAAGGATATATAATATAATCTCTAGAATAACCAATAAAAGAATAGTAAAATGATGTTTAACTTGGGATAATATAAAATAATCTAAAAACAAAGGAGAGATAAAAAAGATTTTAAAAAATATAAAATAGGTGAGACAAAAAGCAGAAGATATTAAGAAGAGGTGGCAAGAATACACAGAAGAACTGTACAAAAAAGATCTTCACGACTCAGATAATCATGATGATGTGATCACTAATCTAGAGACAGACATCTTGGCATGTGAAGTCAAGTGGGTCTTAGAAAGCATCACTTTGAACAAAGCTAGTGGAGGTGATGGAATTCCAGTTGAGCTGTTTCAAATCCTGAAAGATGATGCTGTGAAAGTGCTGCACTCAATTTGCCAGCAAATCTGGAAAACTCAGCAGTGGCCACAGGACTGGAAAAGGTCAGTTTTCATTCCAATTCCAAAGAAAGGCAATGACAAGAATGTTTCTCATGATGTACTCTGCATAGAAGTTAAATAAGCAGGGTGACAATATACAGCCTTGACGTACTCCTTTTCCTATTTCCTAATGGAATGATTACTACGCTGTTTAGTGAACATCCATCATTTCACGTACACACAAATAAAAGGAAAAATTTCCATGTGATGAGAACTCTTAGGATTTACTCACTTAATGACTTTCATGTGCAACATACAGCAGTTTTAATTATGTTAATCATATTGTACATTGCATCCCTAGTACTTATTTATCTCGTAACTGGAAGTTTGCACCTTTCAGCTGCCTTTGTCCAATTCCTCCTACTCTTATCTCTGGGAACCACAAATCTGATCTCTCTTTTTCTGTAAGTTTTGTTGTTGGTTGGCTTTTGAAGAATAATTGACCTAGAACACTGTGGCAGTTCCTGGTGTGCAATATAGTGATTTGACATTTCTGTATATTTCAAAAAGATCACCACAGTAAGTCTAATTAACATCTGTCACCATATGAAGGTATTACATAATTATTGACTGTATTCCCCAAATATACACTGCATACCTGTCACTCATTCATTTTGTAAATGGAAGGTTGTTCCTCTTAATACCTCTTACCTATTTCTTTCTTCCTCTCTCTTCTTCCCCCCCCTAACAAACTCCTGTTTGTTCTCTGTATCTGTGACTCTGTTTATGTTTTGTTTTGATTGTTCATTTGCTTTGTTTTTTATATTCCACATATAAGGGACATCATACAGTCTTTGTCTTTCTCTGTCTGACATATTTCACTTGTCATAATACCCTCTAGATCCATCAGGTTGTTGCAAATAGCAAGATTTCATTTCTTTTATGGCTAAGTAATATTCCTTTGTTTCTCTACACCTCCTCTTCTTCATCCAGTCATCTGCTGATGGACACTTAGGTTGCATCCATATGTTGGCTATTGTAAATAATGCTGCAGGGAACATAGGGATGCGTATATCTTTTCTAATTAGTGTTTTGCTTTTCGTCAGACAAGTATCCGAGTAGAATTGCTAATCATACCTTGGTTCTATTTGTAATCTCTTTGGAACCTCCATAGGTTCCCTTTTCTCCACGTCCTTGCCAGCATTTGTTATTTGTGGTCTTTTTGATAATAGCCATTCTGACAGGTGTGGTATGATATCTCATTATGATTTTGATTTGCATTTCCCCCATGATTAGCAATGTTGAGCATCTTTTCATGTGCCTATTGGACATCTATATGTCTTTAGAAAAATGTCTATTCAGGCAGATCCTTTGCCCGTTTTTAAATGAATTGTTCGTTTTTTTTTGTTGTTTTTGCTGAGTTATGTGAAATCTTTGTATATTTGGATGTTAACCACTTTTTGAATGTATCATTTGCAAATATCTTCTGCCATTCAGTACATAGCCTTTTTCATTTTGTTGATAGTTTTCCTTTGCTGTGCAGGATGTTTTTAGTTGGATATAGTCTATTTGTTTAGTTTTGCTTTTGTTTTCTATGTCTGAGGAGACAGATCCCCAAAAAAAAAAAAAAATGTTGCTAAGACTAATGGCAAAGAGTATCCTGCGTGTTTTCTTACAGATATTTTATGGATTTGGGTCTTACATTTAAGTCTTTAATCTGTTTTGAATTTATGTTTGTGTATCTTGTGAAAAAGTAGTCTGATCTTTTGCAGGTAGCTGTTCTGTCTTACCACTACCATTTATGGAAGTGGCTGTCTTTTCCCCATTGGGTATTCTTCTCTCCTTTGTCATTGGTTAATTGTCCATGTAAGTGTGAAATCAATTCAGGGCTTATTATTTTGTTCCATTAATTTGTGTGTCTGCTTTTGTGCCACTACTATGCTGTTTTGATGACTATAATTTTGTAGTATAGGCCTGAAGCCAATGTCTTCCCTACCTTTTTTTCCTCATATTTTCTTGTTTTTGTGTTTTATTTTGTTTTGCTATTTGAGGTCTTTTGTGTTTCCATACAAATTTCAGAATTATTTATTCTAGTTTCCTGAAAAATGCCATTGCTATTTTGATAGGGATTTCACTGACTCTTCAGATTGCTTGATTAGTATGTTCATTTTAGCAATATTAATTTTTCCACTTCATGAGATCGGTATGCCTTTCCACATATTTGTGTCATCTTTAATTTCTTTTATCATTGTCTTACAGGTTTTTCAGTATAGATCTTTTACCTTTTTAGATTTATTCCTGTTTATTTTACTCTTTTTGATATAGTTGTAAAGGGGATGGTTTTAATTTCTCATTCTTTTAATTTGTGGTTAGTGTGCACAAATGTAGCAGAATTCTATATATTAATTTTGTATCCTACTACTTTACTGAATTCATTGAGCCAGATATCCTGGAATGTGAAGTCAAGTGGGCCTTAGAAAGCATCACTACGAACAAAGCTAGTGGAGGTGATGGAATTCCACTTGAGCTATTTCAAATCCTGAAAGATGATGCTGTGAAAGTGCTGCACTCTATATGCCAGCAAATTTGGAAAACTCAGCAGTGGCCACAGGACTGGAAAAGGTCAGTTTTCATTCCAATTCCAAAGAAAGGCAATGCCAAAGAATGTTCAAACCACCACACAATTGCACTCATCTCACATGCTAGTAAAGTAATGCTGAAAATTCTCCAAGCCAGGCTTCAGCAATACGTGAACCGTGAACTTCCTGATGTTCAAGCTGGTTTTAGAAAAGCCAGAGGAACCAGAGATCAAATTGCCAACATCTGCTGGATCATGGAAAAAGCAAGAGAGTTCCAGAAAAACATCTATTTCTGCTTTATTGACTATGCCAAAGCCTTTGACTGTGTGGATCACAGTAAACTGTGGAAAATTCTGAAAGAGATGGGAATACCAGACCACCTGACCTGCCTCCTGAGAAATCTGTATGCAGGTCAGGAAGCAACAGTTAGAACTGGACATGGAACAACAGACTGGTTCCAAATAGGAAAAGGAGTACGTCAAGGCTGTATATTGTCACCCTGCTTATTTAACTTCTATGCAGAGTACATCATGAGAAACGCTGGACTGGAAGAAACACAAGCTGGAATCAAGATTGCTGGGAGAAATATCAATAACCTCAGATATGCAGATGACACCACCCTTATGGCAGAAAGTGAGGAGGAGCTAAAAAGCCTCTTGTTGAAAGTGAAAGAGGAGAGTGAAAAAGTTGGCTTAAAACTCAACATTCAGAAAACGAAGATCATGGCATCTGGTCCCATCACTTCATGGGAAATAGATGGGGAAACAGTAGAAACAGTGTCAGACTTTGCTTTTTTGGGCTCCAAAATCACTGCAGATGGCAACTGCAGCCATGAAATTAAAAGGCGCTTACTCCTTGGAAGAAAAGTTATGATCAACCTAGATAGTATATTCAAAAGCAGAGACATTACTTTGCCGACTAAGGTCCATCTAGTCAAGGCTATGGTTTTTCCTGTGGTCATGTATGGATGTGAGAGTTGGACTGTGAAGAAGGCTGAGCACAGAAGAATTGATGCTTTTGAACTGTGGTGTTGGAGAAGACTCTTGAGAGTCCCTTGGACTGCAAGGAGATCCAACCAGTCCATTCTGAGGGAGATCAACCCTGGGATTTCTTTGGAAGGAATGATGCTAAAACTGAAGCTCTAGTACTTTGGCCACCTTATGCGAAGAGTTGACTCATCAGAAAAGACCCTGATGCTGGGAGGGAATGGGGGCAGGAGGAGAAGGGGATGACCGAGGATGAGATGGCTGGATGGCATCATGGACTCGACAGACGTGAGTCTGAGTGAACTCCGGGAGTTGGTGATGGACAGGGAGGCCTGGCGTACTGCGATTCATGGGGTTGCAAAGAGTCGGACACGACTGCGCGACTGAACTGAACTGAACTGGTCTTCAATGTAAATGAACTAAATACTTCAATTAAAAGAGATATTAGTAGCATGGATTCAAACATATATATATGTGTATATATATATACACACACATACACATATGTATATTGACTTCCCTGGTGGCTCAATTGGTAGAGAATCTGCCTGCAATGCCGGACACCTGTGTTTGATCCCTGGCTTGGGAAGATGGAGGAGGGCATGGCAACCCACTCCAGTATTCTTGCTTGGAGAATCTCCATAGACAGAGGAGTCTGGCAGGCTACAGTCCAAGGAGTCACAAAGAGTCAACATGACCGAGTGACTAAGCACACATACATATGTATATATACACACTGCTTAAAGACACAAATATAATATAGATGGTCGAAAGCAAGGGGATAAGAAAGGTATACTATGAAAATACTACACAAAAGAAAGTAAAATAGCTGTACTACTATCAGATAAGTCTTTAGAACAAGAACCATTATTAGTGTTAAAGAAGGACATTGAATAATAATAAAGAGGCTAATACACTAGGGATACAACAATCTTACATTTGCTTATTCCTTGGAACATAGCTGCAAAACATATAGAGCAAAAAAGAGAAGTCTGAGAATCCACAATTACACTGAAAGAGATTAACCCACCTATCTCACAGCTAGAATAAGCAGTCAAAAAATTCAGTAGGAACACAAAATATCTAAACAATACAATCCATCTTTTCCCAGTGGACGTATTTGTAGAATCCTATACCTAATGACTGCAGAATATACATTCTTCTCAAGGACACATAGCACATTTGCTAAAATTGCCTTATTCAGAGTCATAAAGCAAATCTCAACATATTTCAAAATCAAAATCATATAATAATATGTTCTTTGATTTCAGTGGAATTAAGCTGAAAAGTAGAAAAATCCCTCAATTTGAAAATTAAAAAGTAAATTTCTAAATACCCATGGGCCAGAAAAGAAATCAGAAAGGAAATTATATAACCAATACTAATCCAAGGATTTTTTAATACATATTTAAATTGTACTTATATGAACATTTATAATAAGCCCTATAGACATAGAAGAAAAGGAGAAAGACTGAACATCAGTGTACCAAATATCTACTTCAAAAAGTTAGGGGAAAAAAAAAGAAATGAGAAAGAAGAAAACTAATGAGAAAGGAGACAGAATAATAGAGGGGATCATCCAAAAAAATGGTAGGTTTGCTGAAAAACTTAACAATAAGGTGATAAACTCCTTCCCCAAAAAGGCACAACTAATTCACATCAGGAATGAAACAGGGCATCACTATATATCCTACAAACAATGAAAGAACAATATAAGATATTTTTAATTACATGCCAATACATTTGAAAATTTAGATGAATTAGACAATATATTCCATAAAACACACACACATACAATTTATCAAAAATAAAAGTAATTTAAAATAAAATGTTTCACTATTTTAAACTGTTTGCATAAAGAAACCTATAGACCTAGATGGCTTTGCTGTGAATTCTGCAAAATATGTCAAGAAGAACCAATGCCAATTTTCCACATATTTTTCCAGAAAAGAGAAAAGGAAAGATCCTCAGTTCTTTTTTTTTTTTTTTTTTTTGGAGAGGAATTTTTAAATCTCTCTCTCTCTTTTTCTATTGGAATATACTTGCTTTACAATATTGTGTTAGTTTCTGCTATACAGCAAAGTGAATCAGCTATATGTTTGCATATATCCTCCCTCTCTTTTTTGGATTTCTTCCCATTTAGTTTACCACTCAGTTCATTTTCTATGGCCAGAATAATCCTGATACAAAAACTGGCAAGGATATTATAAGAAAAGAATATTAGAAGCCCAGCTTGCTTATGATCTTGATTTTTTTTTTATTTTCAAGAGCTTTTTACTTGTAATTTTTGTACATAATCAATTAGTACAATGTAGAATCTGAGAAATTTCAAATGAGGTCACTTTTTTAGCTGCTACTAGCATGAACTGTACAGATTTTTTTTCCATCTTAGAAATAAGAAACTCTTCTGAGGAGCAAATAGCTAGCCAAATGAGTTGATTCTAATTATAGCAACACAGTTCTGATGAGTTAGTATTTCTTAAAGAGTGATTTCCCTTAAATGTAAGGAAAACTTAGGTGTCTCTGGGATTATATTTAATTCCACTTGGAATTTAGACAAAATTGATTTTTTTTTTTTTTTGGAAAAAAAATTCTAAGAAAATTCTAGCAAATAGAATCTGGAAATGTGTGAGAAAGATTATACATCACAACCAAACTGGAAATGCAAAAAGTGCAAAGTTGTTTCAACAGTCAAGAAATCATTACAGGCAATCTGCTCCATTAAGAAAAGAGAGATCTTGTGGCCATTTCAATAGATGCAGAAAAAAGTTCATAAAATTCAACACACATGATTTAAAAAAAAAAACTGAGCAAAAGAAATTAACATCCTCTATCTGATAAAGAGTATCTACAAAAACCTAAAATAAAACTTAAGTGCTTAATCATCTGCTCCAAAGTCATTCTTGTTTGACTCTTCCCCATCTCAGTAAAAGGACATCTTCATTCATCCAATTACTAAAGCCAAAGACTTGTAAGTTGTTATTTCGAGTTTTGTCTCTCTGTCTCCTCTCACCTCATACCCAATCTATTGTCAATCTATGAAGTCTACTTCCAAATATTTCCAGAGTTCATGCTGTTTTTCATCTCTTTCTTTACCACTCTGAAATACTGCCATCACTCACCTGGATTACTACCATAGACTTACAGCTGCTCTCCCCGTTTTTATTCTTGCCCCATCTGAACCATTATCCAAATCTGCGTAGCAAATAGAATGATTAATTCCTAAAGTACCACTGAAATTACATCACTGCCTGTTTAACAGCTCCCTAAGGTGGCTGAGTGAAAAAAAAGAAAACCAATTCTTACCAGAGTCTTCCTGCGTCCACGCCTCCTCCTAGCATCACTTTCCCCCTCACCCATTGCATCAAGCTGGCCTCTTTAAGTTCTTTGCATTTTCTGAGCTGGTCCCCTCTTCAGCTTTGCTTCCCTTATGTTGTTTGTCTCCTCACTTCTCACTGCACAACTGACCACCCTATGGTTTCCTTTCTCAGAATCTTATACTTCCTTTCAGAATTCTCATCATAATTTGCAGGTCTATATTATTCTTTAGTTTTTAAACATCTGTCTTCTTCACTATGCTATAAATGTCTCAGAGGCAAGAATCAGAACTGTTTTGTTTTCTTCTGTTTCATCTCTAGTACCTACTACATTATGAGCATTCAATGAATCATTGTTGAAAAATGAGTGAATAAGTGAAAGAAATCTTCTTATATTCCAAGTATATTAAAAATGGGCGCAGCTTTTTCAGCATGCATAGGTGAGCCACCATTTTAAATAGCTTTGACTATAAGCAGTTTCAGGCATATAACCTTGAGCTTCCAGACAAATCCTGAAGCAAATGAACACCATGTCTCACCTGGATCTCTGCAATTAATTCTGATTCCTGAAAAACCTTATCTACTGACACTAGGCTTTGCTATGCATGGATCTTAAGTGAAGGCATTGCAAACAGGCATAAAAGCAACCAAAGGCATCATATCAAGAGTTAAAAGGTTTTATTCAGCTACAAATACAGTTTTCTGGCTGAGTAGACTTCAAAACCTTCATTTTCATGGTAAGCAAATAATCTTCCTAAAATTAAGTAAAATGTGCAGCCAGTGATATTTATTTACAAATGCCCTATGACTACCTTCTAAGAAATGCTAAATGATAGTAAAACTTCAAAAGACATCAGTGCAGCCAACACCATCTTTCTGTTAAATATATTTTCTTCTGTAAGTGATAACCCCAGCAAAACAATCTTTATTAATCTCAAAACTAATCACTAACTCCAGAGTGATATGAAATTAATTTGGTTATGCCTTAGTACTTCACTTTTTCTACCTTTCTACCTTCAAAAGGTGGCTGCTAATGCTGTGTGAAAATAGAATCTATTAATATAAAGTCCCCGTGTTCCTTTAACGATAGGGTCAACTCCCTCAGTATCCCAGAAAGAGAGGAAATAAATTTTTCATTTTTCTTCATAGGTTGAAAGACATGGCCAGACTTTATACCATGACTGGGACCAGTTCTGTCTATTGTGTGTTTTGTGTTAGTTGCTTAGTTGTGTCTTACTCTTTGTGACCCCATGGACCGTAGCCCACCAGGACTCCTCTGCCCATGCAATTCTCCAGGCAAGAATATTGGAGTGGGTTGCCATGTCCTTCTCCAGGGGGTTCTTTCTAGGATTAAGACCAAATCAAAATCACCAGGCTGATTGTCTGATCCAAAAAGGTAGTTAACTCAGTATTATAGACAGAAAGAAAGGAGAGGCATCTACCGTTTATATCCTTACTTGAAGAAACAGGGAAGAGTCCAAATTATCAAGCTGTGGACTCAAGGACACTTAAGGACTCTAGAAGCCCCAGTAACTGGTGAGGGTGATAAGGACTTTGTATTCTCATGGTGATGAGTTCAAATCCCAGCTCCTTTACTTGCAAGTTGCACATCCCTAAGCAATTTACCAAACCCCACTCAGCTTCAACTTCTTCATCTAATAACAATGCTCTCTCAGAAGTTTCCTTTGAGACTTTAGAGATTATCTACGGAAAGTACAGGGAATCCCTGATGGTTCAGTGGTAAAGAATCCACCTGCAATGCGTGAGATGGGGGTTTAGTCCCTGAGTTGGGAAGATCCCCTGGAGAAGAAAATGGCAACCCACTCCAGGATTCTTGCTTGGGAAATCCCATGGACAGAGGAGCCTGGCGGGCTATAGTCCAGGGGGTAGCAAGAGTTGGACATGCCTTAGGGACTAAACCACCACCACAAGCACAGAAAGTACGTGACACACAGTAGGAGTTCAAAAAATGGTAGTTATTCAGTGGGATAAATATTGACCTTTCTTTCTATATCTCCCTTGTTAAAAGTAAATGAAGACAAGGATAATGGGAACTAGCAAAAGGTATTCTTAAATACTAACATTCCTCCTGGGGATGTTTGATACTGCCAGAAAACCTCAAACCTATCAAAAAAAGGAATGTGAATTAGATAGAAAACATAGCTGGCCCCCAGGACTTTGTTATCTCACATCCCCAAATTAACATTATCTAAGAAACCAAATGATATCAACTCTGCCTTACATTGAGAATTACTTTCATGGGCAAGAGATAGAATCCCATGGGTAAGAGATAGAAAGGAAGCAAGGAGGTGGAGGAAATGGAAATTAAAAGCAGGGGAAGGGAAGACAGGAAAGAAAGAGAAAAAGCAACCAATCCCATCTGGATTAAAGTTTGCTTATAAACAGAACAATATGGGACTGCCATCTCCTTTCTGCTGTGTTCCCTATGAAAGTAAAGACCGTAGCTGCTTGGTTCATTTCTATTGCCCAGTAGCTAATACAGTGCCTGGAACACAACAGGTATTTAATAAATAATTGTGGAATGTACAAAAACATAAAGGAATGAGTGCCGTGTATGTCTCCGGAGTCATAAATATTCACTCTGCATCCAAAACTTGAAAACATAAAGGGCTGATTCTATGCACTGACTGGATACTTAGAACTGGAATCCCAGATATGAGTGTCCCCTGGTTTGCACCTTGTGGCTGTCACTTAACCATCTCTCTGGCCCTGCCCAATGGCCTTTTTCAAATAAAGATTTGAAGGTCCTGTGGGGTGACCTCAATTTCAGCTCTCACTCTGCCAGTGTTCTCAGTTGCCTTATAATACAGTTTCTGGTGCTAGATATTTAAATGCAGCAAGAACAGTTTAGAGACTCTGAGTTGTATTAAAAAAAAAAAATCAAAGATAGAGCTGAGCAGTTAGAAACCAGTCAATACAGTGTCTGCTCTCATTATTGAGAGATGCTTAAGCTCATTATTCAGTTTTGGGAGAGAACAGGAGGCATGTAGTGAAATTCAATAGAGGCGTAATATATAGTTTCAAGTTAGCAACAGATAGGGTAATATCAAAATGACCAATTTCAAAATAAATTTTAATGTCAATAATTAAAACTATTTTAATCAAAACACTGGAAGAATATTTTTTGGTATGCTGCATGTTAACATTTTTCAATCTATTAAACACAGATCAAATGCCTCAACAAATATAGAAAGGCAACAGAAATTTCACCTCATTGATATAAACCACTAGGTTTCCATTTGGGGACTTTTTTTAGAACAATTCATATAAACCCACAACTACCAAAACACAGCTATGAGGATTAATTGTGTATATAAAAGCATTTTGCAACATTATGTCTTTTTTCCCCCTCAGAAAAGATATGAGGCATTTTTGTTTTTCTCAACTAGTTTGCATGTAACACACGAGGAAATCACCTTCCATTTTTACCTGCCTTCCTATTAGAGGTAAGATTTTTCTCCTTTCCTTCTTAAACTAATGAGATTTGAAAAAGCAATCTCATTCCATCAGAAGCCACCATATTTCAGAAATGAGGTGATTTATGGGTGGTAATTACATTACAAAAAGTTTATACATCATTTGGGCATTATTCAGGGGAAAAGGTATAGTGTGTTGCTGCTGTTATTAAACCCCAAAGACCCATTGATCAAGAATATAAAGATCAACCACTTGTTTTGTTAAGTAATTAACTTAACTCTTTCCCATAGCTCCCATTCAGGCTTGGAATGATCCATTCCTCACTGGAATGAGAGTCCCCAGCAATGTATCGAAAAGGGCTGCTAAAAGGTGATGCCAATTAATTGCCAAAAGTAATTGTCATTTTGTAATCACATTATTACTAGTTTGCTGCCACTAGATCATTAAAGTGCCAATTATGCATCTCTGCTTTAATGTATTAATAAAAAAGCAATCATGCATTTATTGCCTTTATAATTCCTGAGATAATTATACAGCAGGCTGAAGGTGCATCTCTTCTGTGATCCAGCAAACTTAGCAACCACACTGGAGACTCCAATTGTTAGGAAATTAATATATCAGAACTGACTATTTTTGAAGCTAAAACCAAATATTCTCAACTTCTTCATTCAAAGTGCAGTAGGGATAGTCTATGGAGTGGAATTGTGAGGAAGTAAAAGCTGGTTTAGACCCTCTTCATTCTTTGCCAGGGAGGAGTCGAATAGAAGGAAAACTCTGTTCAGGAACAAGAGAAAATGGTTTCCAGGGTGGTTTATAGGTTATGAGTTCTAAAACAGACTTGGGGTCCAGGGGAGGTTACCCTTCTCGGCTGTCCAATGAATCACCTTCATCTTGAGTCAGTACCATCCCTGCCAGAGGAGAAGTTAGAGGCTTCCCTGGTAGCTCAGCTGGTAAAGAATCTGCCCTGCAATGCAGGAGACCTCAGTTCGATTCCTGTGTCGGGAAGATCCCCTAGGATAGGCTACCCACTCCAGTATTCTTGGGCTTCCCTGCTGGTTCAGACGGTAAAGAATCCACCTGCAATGAGGGAATCTGGGTTCTACCCCTGGGTTGGGAAGATCCCCTGGAGAAGGGCATGGCAACCCACTCCACTATTCCTGCCTGGGGAATCCCCATGGACAAGGAACCTGGTGGGCTACAGT
This sequence comes from Aepyceros melampus, assembly GCA_006408695.1. NCBI lineage: Eukaryota > Metazoa > Chordata > Mammalia > Artiodactyla > Bovidae > Aepyceros > Aepyceros melampus. The sequence goes on along the minus strand of SJXQ01011801.1, from coordinate 251,482 downwards.
CCACAGGGTCGCACAGAGTCGGACATGACTGAGCAACTAAGCACAGCACAGCAGGGAGAAGGAGTTGGAGGAGCTGAAGTGAAAGTCTGGAGATCTTTTCAAGTTTGGCTTCAGTATTATTCTTGAAATTCTATGAATTCCCAGATCATATGTCTCCTCCTTAACACTGATATCAAATCCATTCTGCAGATAAAGTGAAGTTAAGGAGTCTCTATTTCGGATTATCTGTTCTCTCTATCCTTGATATAAATGAGTTTCAATTCAACTGAAGTCCCCTTTCTTATCAAAAGAAAATGTCATGGCATTGCATGTTTTCTGTCTACTCTTCTCTGTAATTGCCACATTTAAGACTGAAGTGGTCATATTAAGTGCTCCCTGTAGCTACATATATAGCAGAAGTATTCCCCAGGATATCTCGGTGGCCATTCTCTTCTCTCAGAAACAATTCTGTAAAGGTTGCCTCTCCAGCTGTCACAGTCCCACTGATAGTCCTTTATTCAATAATTCCTGACATTTTTCTAGTGCAGAGGTCAACAGACTACAGCCCAATGACCAGTCCAGTCCACCTTTTATTTTTGCAAATGAAGCTTTATTGGAATACAGCCCATTGGTTTACATATTGTCTCTATCTGCTTCACTCTACAACAGCAGAGCTGAGCAGTGGCAAAGGAGACTGCATGACCCTCAAAGCCTGAAATATTTGCTATCTGGCCCTTTACAGAAAAAGTTTGCCAATACCTATTCTAGTGAAGCTTTTTTTCATCTATTACAGAATCTCCTTCCCCTCAAATGAAGACATTTATTCTTACATTGCTTAATGTTTTTCTTTTTTATCTGGATAAATCTTTCTAAATTACAGCATCTTCTTTAACTTCTGAAATTTAAATCTCTGTACCATTTCATCCACACATCTCCCAAATGAGAATACATCCCACAAGGACGCTCACGAAGGTGCTTGATAATGTCTCCTTTTGATCTATAGCCTAATAATGGATTGCCCTCTGAGTGAATCTAAAATTTCACTGATTCCATCAAGTAACAGACATTTGATGAAGGCCTTTGTCATGTGCCAGCCACTGATGCTAGATGCAAAATTCTGTAACACACAGTCCCTTGTTGTTGAGTCGCTCAGTCATATCCAACTCTTTGTGACCCCACGGACTGCAGCACGCCAGGCTTCCTTGTCCTTCACCATCTCCCAGACCTTGCTCAAACTCATGCCCACTGAGTCAGTGATGCCATCCAAGCATCTCATCCTCTGTTGTCTCCTTCTCCCTTCTCCTCCTGCCCTCAATCTTTCCCAGCATCAAGATCTTTCCCAATGAGTTGGCTCTTTGCATAAGGTAGCCTACCTAGACACAGTCTCTTCCTACCTAGAAAGTCACAGTCTAGCAGAGAAGACCTCATACACATCACGGCATCATCGTTCTTGCAGCTGTTGTTTACCACTTTCTTAGTTACATGCCAAGAACTCTGTTAAGAACTTTAACATATATTAGCTCATTTAATTCTCATAACAATCCTATGAGGAAGATGCTAATATTACCCTCATTTTACAGATTAAAAAAATTAAGTATGAATAAGAGAACTTAATATAAGATGGATTACAGCAAAGGTTTAGTAATTAGTAAGTGGCAGGGCTGGGATTTGAACCCAAGCAGTTAGGCTCCAGAGTCCAAACTCCTAACTACTTTATCAGTATTAACTTTTACTTTCTCTGCCCAGGATCTGAGAGGAAAAACCCCGACATGGGACACTCCTGAATTCCCCATCTCATAACACTCAAACGATCTGAGTTATGCTCTTGTTGACGAAGACAAAGTGCACGTGAAAGCTGTGACTTTGTTTTATTTGAGAACCTTACTGAGGCCTCAGCTCTCAGCTCTGAGGAAGTGCTTCAAAAAGTTAGGGGAGGAGCCAGGAAGTTTATATGAATTTTTTTTTGGGGGGGGGGGGCGAGGTGCTGGGAATTACATGTAGTCAAGGATACATCTTGGTAAAAGATTACTGTTAATCACCAAAAACACAGATATTTCAAGTTAATGATTTTAGTGCTTATCTATATATGGGAAAATGCAAGAACCCGGCGTCATTGAAATTCTTCCTTAGATACATATTTTAACTGTCTAGGAGCTCATGCATCCAAAACGTGGAATGCTTCATCCTGTTTGTTTTTTTTCTTTCTGAATCCCTTTCAGGATGTACTGAATGTCAGAGATACAGTAGCTAGTGGATTGATCCTTGTAGGACTGGGTGGTGGGTACACTCTTTGTTCTATAACCTGCAGACCCACACCACTCCCCATCAGCCTGCTTCTTTGGAGACGGGCACCTTCAGACTCCCAGTGCAATCTAGGACTCCCTGGCAATCTAGGGATATTCTGATTTCCCAGACAATGATCCTCCTATCAAACTAGAGCCTCTCCAAACAGAAAGAGCTGGATCTCATTCTTCTGGTAATAGGAAGGGAAGGACTACTATCCATTAGCAAAACTGAGGACAGCTACTTGCTTGTGACTTCTTGGGGAGAGACAAAATTTCCCATCCAGAGAGAAAATCCTTTAGTTTAGCAAAAGCCTTGACTCAGATGCTCAGTCGTGTCCAACTCTTTCCAACTCCGTGGACTATAGCCCACCAAGATCCTATGTTCATGAGATTCTCTCAGTAAGAATATTGGAGTAGGGTGCCATTTCCTCCTCCAGGAGATCTTCCCAACCCAGGGATCAAGCACCTGTCTTCTTCATTGGCAGAAAGATTCTTTACCACTGAGCCACTTGGGAAGCTCTATGCTTAGACATATTTTAATGTAGTGTTTTTATTTGGGGTTTGGTTTTAGTTGATTTTAAAATGTTTCTGCTGTTATTGTAGGCATCTGAGTAAGTGAATGGGAGTGTGTGAGACAATGTGAATTTAACTGTTCTGCATAATGAAGTGAAGAAGATTTTAAGGGTATCCCAGAGAGAGAAGAAAGGGTCTTGAGATGATTAAAAATGGAAGAAATATGAGGGCAACCTAGAAAGAGAAGAAGGCTCAAGAAGATGCCTGGGTACTGGGGCCATTAGAAGAGAAAATTGGCCAGGCAGAAATCCTCATAGGGAGATGGTTAATGGTCTTTAGGACTATGATGCCTGATAGCAAATTTAAAGTTGTTTGCTTTGCTGAAAGTAAAAATCGCTCAGTCGTGTCTGACATTTTATGACCCCATGGACTACACAGTCCACAGAATTCTCCAGGCCAGAATACTGGACTGTGGGTAGCCTTTCCCTTCTCCAGGGGATCTTCCCAACCCAGGGATCGAACCCAGGTCTCCTGCATTGCAGGTGGATTCTTTACCTGCTGAGCCACAAGGGAAGCCCAAGAATACTGGAGTGTGTAGCCCATCCCTTCTCCAGCAGATATTCCTGACCCAGGAGTCAAGCCAGGGTCTCCTGCATTGCAGATGGATTCTTTACCAGCTGAGCTATCAGGGAATTTTGCTGTGCTAGGTGATCCTAAGCGAGGGCAACAGCTTCAGAGGAGACAGAGCAGTGATGGTGGAGGGGAGGAAGTGGGAGCAAGGCTAGTTATAAAAATAGCCTGGGACTTTCCTGGTGGTCCAGTGGCTGCTGCTGCTAAGTTGCTTCAGTCGTGTCCAGCTCTGTGCGGCCCCGTAGACAGCAGCCCACCAGGCACCTCCGTTCCTGGGATTCTCCAGGCAAGAACACCAGAGGGGGTTGCCATTTCCTTCTCTAGGTCCAGTGGCTAGGACTTCATGATCCCAGTGCAGGAGGATGGCATTTGATTCCTGGTCTGGAAACTAGACCCCAAGTGCTGCAACTAAGACCCAATGCAGCCACATAAATACATAATTTAAAACATTTTTTTAAAGCCTCCTAATAAAAGACATAATCAAGATTGAAAAGAAGTTAATCTATTTCTATTCACAGATGGCATGCTCTTAAACATAGTAAATCCTAAGGAATCCACAATAAAACTATCAGAACTAACAAAAAAAAATTCTACAAGGTTGTAAAGTATAAGACCAATATATAAAAAATCAATTGCATTTCTATGCAGTAGCAAAAAAAAATCTAAAAATTAAAGAAATCATTCCATTTATAATAACATCAAAAGAAATAAAATACTTGAGAATAAATTTAACAAAATGTGCAAGATGTATAAACACATTAAATTGTATGTAAACACATCATCACTGGAAAAAATTAAAGAAGATGTAAATGAAAAGACATTATATGTGCATAGATGGGAAGACACTATTATTAAGATGACAATTTGCTCCAAATTAATCTACAGATTCAATGCAATACCTATAGAGCTTCATGCCTTGTTCACAGAAATTGACAAACTGATCCTAAAATTCACATAGAAATGCCAGGGACCCACAATAGCCAAAACAATTTTTAGAAAACAATAAAGCAGATGGGACTTGAAATTCCTGACTTCTAAACTTACTACAAAGCTTCAGTAATCAAGACAGTGTGCTGCTGACATAAGGATAGACATATAGAGCAAGAGAATAGAGTTAAGAGACCAGAAATAATCTCATATGCCTACAGTCAATTGATTCTCAATAAGGGGAGAGAATTCAGTGGAGAAGAATAATCTTTTCAACAAATGGCACTACAACAAGCAACAGAATAAATTTGGAGCTTATTTGACACCATACACAAAAGTTAAGTCAAAATGGTGCAAAGACCCAAATTTAATAGACAAGATTATACAACTCTTTGAAGAAAACATAGACATTAAAATATTTGTGATTTGAGGTAAAGCAATGATTTCACAAAGAGTCGGACAGGACTGCACGACTGAACTGAACTGAACTGAAATGATTTCTTAAACATGACACCAAATGAATAAGCAACAAAAGGAAAAATAGATAAACTGGATTCCGTGAAAATTTAAAACTTCCACGTTTCAAATGATGGTATCAAGAAAGTAAAAGACAAGCCCACAGAATGGGAGAAAATTTTGACAAATCAGGTACCTAACATGGGACTTGTATAGAGAATAAGAATTCATAACTTGGCAATAAAATCCAATCCAACTGAAAAATGTTCAAATCATTTTGCTATTAATGTTTCTCCAAGGAAGATAAACAAATGACCAAAATACATAGAAAAAATGCCCAATATCATCAATTATTAGGGGATTGAAAATCAAAAGTACAATGATACATTTTTCATCTGATCCCATCACTTCATGGGAAATAGATGGGGAAACAGTAGAAACAGTGGCAGACTTTATTTTTTTGGGCTCCAAAATCACTGCAGATGGTGACTACAGCCATGAAATTAAAAGATGCTTACTCCTTGGAAGAAAAGTTATGAGCAACTTAGATAGCATATTCAAAAGCAGAGACATTACCTTGCCGACTAAGGTCCATCTAGTCAAGGCTATGGTTTTTCCTGTGGTCATGTATGGATGTGAGAGTTGGACTGTGAAGAAGGCTGAGCACTGAAGAACTGATGCTTTTGAACTGTGGTGTTAGAGAAGACTCTTGAGAGTCCCTTGGACTGCAAGGAGATCCAACCAGTCCATTCTGAAGGAGGTCAACCCTGGGATTTCTTTAGAAGGAATGATGCTAAAACTGAAGCTCCAGTACTTTGGCCACCTCATGCGAAGAGTTGACTCATTGGAAAAGACTCTGATGCTGGGAGGGATTGGGGGCAGGAGGAGAAGGGGACGACCGAGGATGAGATGGCTGGATGGCATCATGGACTCAATGGACGNCCAACCAGTCCATTCTGAAGGAGGTCAACCCTGGGATTTCTTTAGAAGGAATGATGCTAAAACTGAAGCTCCAGTACTTTGGCCACCTCATGCGAAGAGTTGACTCATTGGAAAAGACTCTGATGCTGGGAGGGATTGGGGGCAGGAGGAGAAGGGGACGACCAAGGATGAGATGGCTGGATGGCATCACAGACTCAATGGACGTGAGTCTGAGTGAACTCCGGGAGTTGATGATGGACAGGGAGGCCTGGATGCTGTGATTCATGGGGTCACAAAGAGTCAGACACGACTGAGTGACTGAACTGAACTGAGAGTAGTTATAATCAAAAGGCTAAACAACAAGTGCAAGGGAGGATGTGGAAAAGTTGAAACCCTCATAGGTTGCTGGTGGAAATATAAAATTATGCAGCCACTTTGGAAAACAGTAAGACAGTTCCTCAAAAAGTTAAACACAAAGTACAATATGACTTTGCAATTTCACTCCTAGATAGATATCCAAGAGAACTGAAAACACACATCCACACCAAACATATACATTGAATGTTCATAGCATTATGAACATACTTGGCCAAAAAGTAGAAATAACTCAAACGTCAATCAGCTAATGAATGGATAAGAACATGTGGTATATCCAAACAATGCAATATTACTCATCAATGAAGGAGAATGAAGTATTGATACATGCTACAGTATGGATGAACCTTAAATATATTAAAGAAGCCAGACACGAAAGGCCAAATACTGCATAATTCCATTTATGCAAAATGTCCAGAATAGGCAAACCTATAGAAATGGAAAGTAGAATGGTGAGTGCCAGGAGGAAATTACCTTGGGGGAAGGTAATTAGGGAAGGTAATTGCTGATGGATATCAGGTTTCTTTTTGGAATGACGAGATATTCTGGAATTAGATTGCAGTGATGGATGTACAACTTTGAAATATACTAAAACCCACTAATGGTACAACTTTATGTGCATGCTAAGTTGCTTCAGTCATGTCTGACTCTGTGTGACCTTATGTACTGTCACCCACCAGGCTCCTCTGTCCATGGGATTCTCCATAAAAGAGTACCGGAGTGGGTTGCCATGCCCTTCTCCAGGGAATCTTCCTGACCCAGGGATCAAACTCGTATCTCCTGCAGCTCCTACACTGGCAGGCAGGTTCCTTACTACACATGATGTATGAATTATATATCCATTTAATAATATCCTTTAAAGCCTCCTTTTCACCAGATACAACCAAAAGACAGTGACCCTGCTGAAAATAGAGGGAAACAGTTGGTAGGAGAGGAAATCACCTCACTCCTAGAGAAAGACCCTAAAAAAGAGGGTTCTTTTCTCTAATTCAAAAGAATTAAAGGTGGCTTCTAAGGCATTATGCTTGAAGTACTGTACCAAATAGCGATTTCATCTAGAAAGTGGTTTCAGACAGTTTTGATAGAAAAGAAAGGGAAAAGAGACTTCCAAAATGACGTGTTGTGGGGATGTTTTTGACTTTTCAGAGTTGCAGGAGTTCAAAGGAGATGTGTATAGAATTCTCTGGCTGCAGAAAAGCCTTTGATCTCATAAGACTAGGAATGTTCTCATTAAGGCAGGCTGAGAGTGTATTTAGGACCTGAAAGCCAACCCCAGCTAGGAGTCACCCCAGCAAAGTGGGTGGGAACATAGCCCTGGGCAGACCCAAAGTCTGGGAAGAGGCATTCCCTGGGCAAGGCTGCCTCTCCCATCCTCACCCCACTGCCCTCTGTGGACATGCATTGGGGCTTGGGGTCAGTTCATGATGCTGCAAAAGACATGAGTCCCTCAATGAGTCTGTGGCAGAACCCATTTCTCTGACCTCTGAAGTGGTTCATCTGTAACTTGAGCAAATGAGGGAAAAATGAGTGCTCCTTCCTGTTCGGTCCCTCAGCTCCCCAGTTTACTATCCTCTTTTCACTAGAACTTATTTTCCAGAATGCTTTGCTAAGGTTTACAATTCAGGGAACACCAAGTTAAGTAAAATGCATCTTCCCCAGTCTTTGTGTCAACACCAACAACGGGCAGCCTCACCCCTCCTTTGCTCACCTTTCCAATAAAGAAAATAAACCCCTCACTGAGGTGGTCTTTGCCCTCACAGGGAGGAACTGCATACAAGCCGGCTCCATGGCAGAGAAAAAGAAGAAACAACAAGCAAGTAGTCAGACTTGGCTGGAAGCAGGGCTCTCCCTGCTTAGGAATATTTCCCACATACTTTCAACCAGGCACAAATTCACTTTTCCACAGGTATTGAATGAGGGTCAGGACTCCTGGCTACCCTCACCTCTGTGTCATTTGTTTGCATCTGATCACCCACTGACTGAACAGTCTCTAGGCTTGGGGCTGCGAAGGCAGAAAGTGAAGAAAAATTGACCCCTAGGAAGAACAAGCACCTGCTCAGGTCAAAATTCGCTACGAGCCGTATGGGGCCAATTAGGGCTCAGCAGGGCTTCATTCTTGTCCTTCCTGAGGTGAGTGTGGACTCGCAAGGAGGGAGGAGTCGAAGGGGGAGAGGGCAGTGGGCTGGGGGTAGAAGATGCACGACCACCACTAACACACACACACACACACACACACGCACGACCACCACTAATACACACACACACACACACACACGCATGACCACCGCTAATACACACACACACACGCACGACCACCACTAATACACACACACACACACACGCACACACGTCCAGATTTGGAAAGTGTGTCTAATGCAGGGAGGGAGGGAGGTTGAGTCAGCATGGGAATGGGAGACGTGGCAGGCAGACACCCCAGGTGCAGAATGACAGCCTCACAGAGGAAAAGCAATCATCACAGGACGGTCCCTAGCACCTCCTGGGGGCCACACACTGCCCTAAGTGCCTCACACATTTTGACTCTTTTTTTGGCCTCGCCACGTGGCATGCAGGCTATAGGAT